>PVJC01014197.1:0-36828 GCA_004026665.1 Murina feae | reverse complement strand
TACTTTACATGGTCAGGTGTAATAATAAGAGAGTAAGAGGGAAAAAAGCTACACAGAAAGACACTGTTTGATCTGAATCTTTCACTGTGCAGAGGAGAAAAGTAAGGTCAAATGAGGGTCAATAACTTGCAGGCGTGCACAGTCAGTGACAGAAGCAGAGTAGAAAAGCGCGTTCCTTTGCCACAGTCCTGGTATAGTGATTCCTTTCCTTTCCATTTACCTGAAGACTCATATATTTCACACAAACAGGCGTAGCTTTCCACCTACATACTAAAATCAATGAAATTTTATTATACTTCTTATAAAATAGGTTATTCTCATTAAAAAGTAATGACTTTATGTTGTGCTATTTTTTTGCTGCTGTATTAACTTTTTTCTGTCATGAAAAATAATTAAGAGCCAGAATCTATTATCTATACCAGGCAGCTATAATTTCTCTTTTCTAGAATTCTCTCACAGGAAACAGATCCTATACGTAGGTTTAGGAAAGATAAAAGTTGACATTTTAAAAAAAGAAAAATTTCTAGAAAAGCTACCATGACCACTCAGCTAGTAAATAACCCCAAAATGTTCTGTTTTATTAGTTTTTATTTGAAAAAAAAGTAAATCCCCAGAATCATTGCTTTAATTGAAATATAGTATTTCACCTAGAGTACTACGCTTCATTGCTAAATTTAAATGTAATACTCTATTTGGTCACAAGAGGGCTCCCAGGTTTTTTCAGTTGTGGGCACCATAAATTGAGACACAAAGTTATCTTTCAATAAAAGGGCATATTGGCTGGTGGACTGGTTAGTTGGCATGGTTTTCTTATGTGAAATTATCTTGGAATTTCAGTATAATATTACCTGATTATATTGCTACAGAAATCCCTCTGGCTCACCTCTGTGCAGAAGGGGATGATACCTTGCTGACTGACACAAAAGCTGACTCAAAAATGTCACAAGAGAAGGTTAATTTCAGGTGCAGAGTCTGCCACCTCTGGCTCATGTCTTCATCTTTAATCTCTCTAAGGTTTCATCTCTCATCTATAAAAGTAAAGAGCATAACACCTACCTCTCAGGGTTGTTTTGAGAATGAATTGAGATAGAAGAATGGTATAGATAGAAGATAATGCCAGGTATATGGAACTGCCAATAATGGTAATTTTAATTGTTACTGCTCATTACAAATAATACTTTTACTAATAAATACTGAAATAGACTTGTTTTGTGAAATGATCTTTCAAAACGGGTGAAAGATCTTTTGAAAAGGCTGCGAACATTTCAGAATTAAAAATGTGTCCAGATCCAGTTAGAGAAAGGGTTACATAAACAATAACGTCACAATGCAGATGTCAAATTTAACATAATAGACATGCTGTTGACATAGACTGTGAGTCCAACTGTTTCAAATCCAATCATTAACAATTCACCAATGGTGGAGCTATTTAAGATAACTCATGGCTCTTTCTGCAATCCAAATTCACCACTTAGACTTCTATTTTTCTAGGTACAGTTTGTCAATTTCCTGTGGCCAGCATGCTCAGTCTTCCTCCTTTTCTCATCTTTAGAGAATACTGAGTTTGTATGATAAAATATATTCCGAATACAAAATATTGAGTCTTCTTAGCCAGTTAATAAATCAGAAAAGCAAAAAATAAAACATAAATAAATCAGAAAAGAAATAGGAGGTAATGGACAGGTTGAAGAGGGTGGGAGGAGAAGACACTGAAAAATGGAGTGAGGCAGTTATATACACTTTATGGGCTTTTCCAGATGATTGGCAGAGATCTGCTATCAGAGTTTCACAAATGGAAATATGTGCCTGCCTATACTGTCTTTTATCAATTCTTGTTAGTTGGCTGTTGACATCCTTAAAGGCATCCTGCTCACTGCCTGTGAAAAATAAGACTTAAACACCTTACTCTGGACAGAGGAAGCCTGAGAGTAGACGGAGAAAGAGTGGGTATGTAAATAATGGAAAGGGAAAATCCTACTAGACCCACTTGCAGGCATCTCTTCAAGCTTGAAGGGAAGTAATTTAACCCAAAGACATAGAAAAATGACTTGAAATCACACAGCAAATTGGTGTGTGGATCGGAACTGGAGATCTGATCTAATGATCACTTCTAAATAGGGACACTAAAAGATCTGAGAGAAAATTTCAAATATCCCATGTTGGGGCTGTAGGGGTGGTGCACACCAAATACATGATCTCTTTGATTTAACTTTCATAAACCCATTAAAACACAGTCTCTGCTACTGCAGCTTTTAGATATGACCAAATCTCTGCAAAATGAAATAACATGTCAGGCCAAAGCAGCCTTCCTCTTCCTCAGTAGATTCATCTCCTCTATGCATCACCCTCTAGCATATATGCTTTGTTTAGCAGCTTTTGTCTCAAACAGACCAAAGGCACTGAAAATTGTTTTTGTTCCTTTAAAAAGGAAGGATGAAGACATGATGGACAAATATTGGTACAGAAAAACTGATAATTCAACTCATTTAGACTGAATTCTTACAACACTCCAATTAAATACTAAAGCTCAAAATTATAGGATATTATTCTACCTGGGAAAGCAGGGACATTTACCCGCAAGACCCTTTCCACAGACCCTTTCCACATGGGCTCTGACGTAATTCAGTTTCTGCAGGTGAAGTCACGTGCAAGCTCCATTACAGACCTACAATGTTGTCTGTTCTCTCTGAGAATGTGACAACTTTCTATTTTCTTAGTGTCTTTATCAGTTACAGGCTGACATCCTGAAAGAATAGGGTCAAAGACTCGAGAGCCTGGAGGGGAAAAAGCAAAGATTAAAACCCAAAAACGGTCTTGGCCGAAGAATGGCATAAATGCAAATGGTAGCACCTCAATTTAAACACTGGGAAAGCGTATATGTAATTCACTCCCCTTAGGCCAAATATAAAAGTCCCTCTAGCCTGCCCTCTGACTTAACTTCACGGAAGGTTTTCAGTATTTTTCCATCTCCACATTCGGACCATATCAGGAAATGTCCACATAAACCATCAGAAAGACACGCACATCACATAAAGAAGGGAACATTCCACAGCCGACGCGAGCGTTCACTGTGCTGTCTACAAATACTTCATGTATTTAAATGCGTGAAACAGCTGCAGCTCACCAATTGTGTAGAACCTCTTCAGCTCACTCCTGCGGGAGGGGTGCTTCGGGGTGTTGGCTGTGTTGGCTGTGTTGGCCGTGTTGGCCGTGTTGGCCGTGTTCTGTTCTTCTTCAATGATGGGTGTCTTGGGTGCAGGAGGCTTACTGACTTGTGGCATTTGCTTTCCTGCAGCAGCCAAAGGATTGAACCCTGGAGCAGTAATATCCACCGACTGGGACTTTTTCTTCAACCTACAGACAGAGAATACCACAGGCTGTGAGGACTGATGCGGGGGATGAAATATTTTCAACAACTGAGTTATGTTTGGCCCTGAAATGGAATCAAGTTTATTCAGAAATTATAGACCTTCCCGACAGGGTTTTAAATTCTCCAAATGTTTTCGAAACCAGTTGGGAAAAATAAATCTTCTTCTGGTTAACCATTTTGGAAAGTTTCACTAAAATATATTAAAATGTTAGGTGATAAAGGGCTTCTGTTTTTCTAAGAATAGCAAACTAAAATATGGTATCAAAGATAATGCACTTGGCCAGTTGCTTTTGGTTCTGAAAGGAGTTTTTTAATGCTACAGTCAAGCACTAGTTAGAAATAAATAACTGCATCCAGCAAAGGAAAAGGAAAGGATTACCTGGGTAACTAGAGGCTGCCAGTGCTTTGCTATGGAATCTATGACAGCATCTAAGCTATAGAAATTACAGAGTTCGCATGGCTCCTCCAGACACTCTCAGTGACAATAAAAGTATTGCTTACTTCTCCAGTCTAAGGAGCTGACATCAGACCTAACTTGGAAAGCAAAAAGCTACCCATAAAACATATTCCCCACTCATGCATGGTAATGTTTGTTTGCCTGGGGGTAAAAATCATTGATAGGAGCTAAATTCACATACCTCAAGCTACACAAAGGTATTTGTAATGTAGTTGAACCCTGATCCCAGAATATTCTTGACCCTTGATATTTCTCAAGTCTGTTTGCCCTACAGAACACAAGTTGGCTGTTTTCTTTATCAACTATGGTGGTCACACCTGGACATTTGCAATTTTCTAAAAGTTTCATACATCCTCATACACCCCAGGCACTATTTCTACTTTCTGGACATAAAGTACATTAACTTGCATTTTCTGCTCCACGCTGCTAGACTCAGCTTCAACGTGGCCTCCTGTGGGAGCTTCCTTTGACATGAACCTTGGCAGCTTCTCACCTCTCCACAGAGGGGTTCTTCATAATTAACACTCGAAGAGCTTCCCATAAATGGAATTTACCACAGCAAAAGCCCCTTAAAGGCATAGAGTGTATCAACAGTAAAGAATCCATTAATGAAAGTAGTGTTTCCTAAATTGTACCTAATTCATTATCACCTATATTTCTGCAATATGCACATAATACCTACTTAATACTTATGAATAATAACTTGCTTTATCCAAATTGCCAACATATACATTAAAAAGTGCTCAACAGTGTTAGACATAAGAAATGTAAAGTAAGACTGTATTGTCCTCATAATACACCCCAGGATGGCTAAAATGTAAAAGGCATGGTAGCAAGTGTGGTGATGAGGTGCCATTGCAATTCTTCGACAATGCTGGGGGGATGTAAGCTGGGTCGGCCCCTTTAGACAACTGTCTGGCAACATCTGCCCAGCTGAAGGCATGTATCTTTCTTTTTTTAAAAAATATATATTTTATTGATTTTTTTACAGAAAGGAAGGGAGAGGGATAGAGAGTTAGAAACATCGATGAGAGATAAACATCAACCAGCTGCCTCCTGCATACCCCCTGCTGGGGATGTGCCCGCAACCAAGGTACATGAACCTGGGACCCTTCAGTCCACAGGCTGACACTCTATCCACCGAGCCAACTATCCACCGAGTCAAACTGGCCAGGAAAATCTTCATTATATATATATTTCAGAGAGGAAAGGAGAGGGAGAGATAGAAACATTAATGATGACAGAGAATCACTGATCTGCTGCCTCCTGCATGCCCTTCACTGGGGATTAACCCAGGTATGTGCCCTGACTGGAAATTGAACCCTGATCTCCCAGTTCATAGGTAAACACTCAACCACTGGGCTATACCAGCTGGGCAAAGACATGTATCTTTGGACTCAACTACTCTATTCCTCAGATATATCGTACACAACTATGGATATGTTCGCCCAAAGACAAAGTTAAGAACGTCCACTTATAATACGCAGTCCAAATGTCTACTCACAGTAGGTGAGTAAATTGTGATAATATTTATAAAATGAAATTTTATACAGCAATGAAAATTAATGAACTATAACCACTTGCAACAATATAGATGGTTTTCATAAAAAATAATGCTGGGCAAAAGTCAGATGCACAAGAGTACATACTGTAGGATTCCACAGTCCTTTTCCCAACCTCTTCAGAATGAGCAAAGGACATGGGTATGGCCTCGAAAGGCCAAAGGCAAGCAGAAATGCCCTTTGCTTTTCTCCTCTTCTTTTCGTCCCTCCCCAATCAAGTCTCAAAGGGTCTCATGTCCTCATTGTTGTTGCTGTAGGCTGGAACACTGCTAACAGGTTTGCTGACTTGCCTAAGAAAAGACTTCCTCTTACATGTTCTTAGAAAGCTGAACTGTGTGGGTAACTGAATTACTCCCTTAAAGATTCTAAAAATGACTATTAGGGTTGACAGAGAAGCCTGCTAAATGCTACCTTCAATTTCCAAATTTCATGAAAGGAGAACTCTTTCCAAATGTTTAACAATGTCTTAATTAAATGGGTAAAAGAAATGCAAATATAGCATAATGGAATAAGTAGGTGTACATGAGAGAAAATACCCATTGATAATAAATGCGACGTTACAAATAAAGACTAAAATAATCTCTTCGGAAGCACAAAAAGGATCTTTGTTTAACATGCTTTGGATTTCCAAAGGACCCTGAGTGCCAAGGTCCTGGATGCATGACAATGAGAGTTAGAGGAGCCTTCCTCTCTTCTCATGACTCCAATAGGCAGACTGTCTGGTGGTTAATGATTTCTGTCTTTCTCTTGTTTCTCCTTCTCAGCAGATTCTTACCCTTCCACAGATGAACTCCAATGTTGGTAAGAATGTTGGACACTTTTTTTTGAGACTCAGTTGGCTCATCTATAAAACGGGGAGAAAACATACTCAGACATTCTGAGGATTAAGAAGACCTCCTATGGAAAAGTGCGTAGTGTACCACTTACACAGGATGCTGTCGATAAGGTACATAAAAGTCCCAATCTCTCTCTAAGAGGATGTAAGGAGATGACATAATTTTCTCCTTCAAACCCTCAAGGTGCTGAGGAAACTATGCCAGCCTCTCGGGATCCTTCTCTGCTGTGCTATTTTAGATAATATTGAGCCTGCGTTTGGAGGAAGTTTCACCCATTTCACAGTGTGAATTTGGGGGAAGGAGTGTAAAATAATATGGACAAAATGGGAGTCCTTTACGTTGTGTGCAAGGTAGTATTTCTACTGTGAGGGTCCCCAAATCTTTTGAAAAACAAGTTCATTCATCGATACTTCACTTGGGTATATATATATATATATATATATATATATATATATATATATATATTTAAAAAAATCAGTGTGCAGTTGACTTAAAACTGCAATCTCATAAGCAGAGGTTGAGTCCAGGGAACCACAAGGAAGTGAAGACAAGAGTTCTAAAGAAAATGTGGAGGAATTTTTATTTATTTATTCTGTAAAAATATGTTCATGCCAATTTCAACTAGTTCTCCAAGGAGCAAGAGAGGCCCTGTAGGCCAATGATGAAATATGAAATCACAGAAACTTGAGAGAAAAAAAGAAGGTGCAGAAGACTTCTTCTATCAACCAACGTAAACAGAATTACTCTCATAGCAATCAGCTAAATTTTCTAGGTTATATTTGTGCATAACTTATTTCTGCTTTACTAGAAACACAAGACATCTTCCACTCATTTTCCACATTGTTGTTTGAGTGGGATAAAAAAACCTTCTGGCTTAAGTGAGTTAATGGGCATCGCATCCCAAAGCCCAGGGCTTATGCCAACAGTGACTGAACATGGCTTTCCATTGCCCACAACAGAGGGTTCCTCTCGAAGATCTGGGTCGATTCTCTACTGCAATAGCTTCCACAGGGAGAAGCGTTTTCTAAGCATCTTCACTCCCAGCTCTTCATCACTACCTTTCATTTACAGGTCACACTCCTGGTTTTTACCTTCCATTTGCCTCTCACACTGTGGGGTTTTCACCTTCTAATTATCTCCACTCATCTATCGTCTTCCATTCAAGTCATAACCAAGCAACACTTTTCATCGCTCTTTGTCTACCAGGCTCTGCATCTTTAAATGGTTTTATCATTTTGTCTAAACACTGCATAATAAGACTCTACTTTAAGCCTAAACTAATTCCTAATATAACTTATTTGCATAAGAATATTTTCAAGTACTTTGAGTTCTCAACTGGAATTACCTCTTCCATCATGTGGACTTCAAATTATACCACATGATAACTGCATGTTCCTGAGTTCCGTCGCCATCTGGATAAAATGAACCTTCTACTGCCCACTTAGTAGAGTTTTAGTGTCCCGGGGTCATGGGCAGCAGTTGAGAAAATCAATAATACATTTTATGTATACTAAAATACAGACCACATATTTGATGATGTACCTTGGGAATAATTGCAGAGTGGTTTGAGACTACAGACATGGTGGCCAGAATCCCTAATCTGCTGTTTACTAGCTGTCAATTTTCTTAACCTCTCATTGCCAAGGTATGTAAAATGGAGGTTTTCTCATATGTAAAATGGAGGTTTAATAATACCTGTGTCACAAAATTGTCATGAGAATTAAATTAATATTTATAAAAGCACTTAGAATACTTGGTATGTAATATGATATTAAATACGTTTTTGCTTTAAACAAAAACACAAGGAAACATGAACAGTCATTGAGCTTTTATAAAATACAGCGTATAGGCCACATGCTCTGTAGACATTATTTCACTCACTGATCACTACAAACCTATGTGGTAGGTATCATAGAGCCTATCTGAGGTCCGTTGAGGTTTAGAGAAAGTGACAGGGCTAAAATTCAGGAAGCTTGAATCCAACTAGGACATTTTGTCTAAAGCGCCACACTTAAGAGTTAGGAAGTGAATTTCAGCTCTGACACTAGCCATGTGGCTTTGGACAAGGACCTGGACTGTCTACTTCTCAATTCACAATGGTACTATCTGCCTACTTTACCCGAGAGAGTTGTTGTGAGCATGAAATAGCTGCCATGTGGCTTTGGACAAGGACCTGGACTGTCTACTTCTCAATTCACAATGGTACTATCTGCTTACTTTACCTGAGAGAGTTGTTGTGAGCAAGAAATAGCTGAACTTATGAGAAAGCATGTTATAAAATGCACAGAAATCTACAGTACGAGTACTAGCTCTACAAATTCACTCTCTGCCCATTCATTTGTTGTCTATTTACACAAATGTATATTATACATAGATACATGGATAGATATGAGTGGCTGTGCCCCCCAAACCCAAAAAAACTTGTATCCTCTCCAGCAAGAAGACCATCTGTGGTTTGCACAACTCATTACTGTGAGCAAAGCTGTCTCCTGGCTTCCTGAAAGAGCTCATGTGAGGATGTTTTTTTTTAATCAGTAAAGCTGCTGAGAATGCAGCTATTTCAAGTTGGATACTGCGGCTGCTGCAAAAATCACAAGTCACTCAAAAAGAGCTTTTTGAGAGCAAATGCCTAAAAAATTTTCACATGGCAAAATTAAGGGCTTTTGTTACCCCTCTTGTACAGTCTGACTACAAATCAGCAGCTAAAAAAAAAACCCCAAAACAAACCACAAAATCAGCAAAAAACCCAAGCACATTCAGAAGTACAACCAGAAGAAATAACAGATTGAAAACCAATGCATTAAAACAAGAAAACAATCCTTTGGGATTTAGGATGTGCCAATTACAGCCTGCTCTGTACCTGCTGAGGGCACACTGTTCTTTATGCCCCTGAACACAAGGGCTGAGACAGAAAATACAATTAGTGAGGAATCAGGAATTAAACAACTTACAATTCCAAACCAATGCAAAATGTTTCAACATAAGTATCCTTTGGGAGTACAAATTGATTTCTGAATAATTAATGGGACACCCAAACTAGCTACCTTATTATAATAAGGTATGTTTCTAGCCCTGTATTCATACTAAGAAATTTATGTATTCCTAATTTGGAAGTTCAGAAAACAGAAAATTCAAGAATGAAGGAAGCCACAGGTGCAACAATATGTAGGAATGATTTGTTAGAGATTCTCTTGTTAAATGCAAATGAATTCAGCTCCGTCAAGAGCCAGGCCAATGTACATACCATGGCTTGTATGGAAGCATTCATTGCTATTATACCAATTTTATCCTAAAAATTAAATTAAAAAGCAATCTGCCTCTCCAGCAGGAACCCTCACATAAAATGTTGGCAATTCTTACTGAACTTTTATGAAAAAAGACATTCAAGTTCTTGAAGTTTGCCAGCTGCTTTATATCCCTACTTGAGGCCTGGTGCACGAATTCGTGCATGGGTCGGTCCCTCAGCTTGGCCAGCCATCGAGGCCTATTGGGTGGTTAGCCAGCCAGCACCCCCCCATCAGGGCTTATCAGGGGGACTTGCCAGCAGGGGGTAGGGATCACAGGAGGTTAGCCAACCAGGGGCAAGGGCTGCAGGAGGTTGGCTGTGGGAGAGCATTGACCACCAGGGGGCAGCTCCTGCATTGAGCATCTGCCCCCTGGTAGTTAGTGTGCATCATAGCGACTGGTCAACTGCTTGTTCAGTCGTAATGGTCGCTAAATATATATATAATAGATGCTTATATCAGTCCAAAGAAAAGAGGTAGGAAAGAAGTTTCTTCTATTAGGAGTCCTTACCCTCAGATCGACTTAATTCCTACATTCACAGAAATTCTGTTCATTCAGTATATTACTCTTAGGACTTATCATAGTTCTTGGCATGCAGTAGGCACTTATAATATAAATTGTTGAATGAATAAATGAATGGCTTCAAGTTGGGGAAAAGCCACTAGAAATAATACAAGAATGCAAGGAAGTTTATATATAAAAATCCATGAAAGTAATTTAAGAGAGTAAGACTTTGGATGGTTGGTAGCTGATCTGATGATCAACTTAATACATCCATATAACATAGACTTCATCCCACCCCATTATAGGAATGTGTTTTTGAGCTTGGACAAAGGAAATAGTTTATTCTATTATCAATACTATGATAAATATTTCACTTTATTCACTATATTCAGCTTTGTAATTTCATTTTTAAATGCCTAATTGGTTTTATTCAATAATCCAAGAATCAGCACCCCATCTAATAAATAAAATCTAGTTTTGTAATTTCTACAGAAACACTGTGGTTTTAGTAAATTGGCATCCTTATGCAAAAAAGTTTCAATGTTGGCATGAAGGAGTGAAAAGAGCAAGGACTCTGGAATCAAATATTTAGGTTCAAGTTCAGGATCTATTCTTTTAAGCAATCTAATGATGAAACAACTTTTGATTACAAAGTCCTATTTATGTTTTTCAAATAGTCATGAAGATTTTTTGCATATTATCTTTCTACTATAAAGTTTCAAAACATTAAGTCAAATAGCAGTAAAAATTTTATGAGATTCCCCCGTCCATGTACTTTCCAATTATACAACTATATTGCATACATTAACTTTTGAAATTATATGAATTTCCAATTTATTTCAGTTTTTGCCTTGGAACTTACTTCAAAGCCTTTCAACTGGAAAATCCTGAAAGTAGAAACCCATTATGCAAATCAAAGATTAGGCCTTGAAGGATTTGGAAGTCAAATTCTTGTAAATGTTAAACCGTCTTTTGCAGTAACTCACAGTGATGAAATTTAATTTTATTACCTTTTATGAAATGATTTGCAACATCTATTGCCACAAGGATTGCATTCTGTTTATTCATTTTAGAAAGAAGGAATCAGAAAAAATACTATTTTAAGACTTTAGGATTATATCCAACATTTCTGATTAAAGGATTTTTCTATATTTTACAGGGCCTATTACAAACTCTCTGTATAAAGCATATGGACTAGTTGATTAAAATACAGTTTTGCTTATGCATAACATAAGGCAACTCCAAACTTAATCAAGATAGTTTCTACAAGTCATAATAATCAGGGCCTTACTGAAAATGGTTTATACTGAAAATGCCAATATAGCACAGAAGCTCCCATCTTAATATCTCCAAATGAAGATATGAGAAACAGAAAAAGGTATAGAAAAATATGTATCTCTTATTTACACATAAATTCAGAAACTTAATGGAAACATCACTCTGGTTAATTCATTACTTCTTTTCCTCTTATAATCTAAATCATCCTACTGATGAATATTAAAAAATCTGGTGGTCAACCTAAAGATTTTAAAATAAAAATGATATTTTGTTGTTTTTAAAACTTAGATTGCATTATTGACTATATTATTGATGAAAACGATATTTTTTAAAATGACTCTATTTAGATCCTGATTAGCTACCCTAGATAGGGCATGCCATATCCTCTCCCTCACTCTGAGAATCACTGGGAAGTCTGTTCTAGTTTTCTTCTGTTCAGATGATAATGGTTTAACATATGAGGGCTAAGTAGAGCCCCCAGGACAATGAAATTGGACTTTAGACTTTTTTCAGATAAACATCTTATACAATATTTAAAGTTACATGAAATAAATTGCTGTCATATTCCAACGGTAACTCTATAAACTACATTTATCTTTCCCCATTAATTTAAGATTTCTTCTTCCTGTTACAGAAGAAAATATGGTCCTCCTTTTGTTAAAGTCAACCTCTTCACATGTTCTCTGAATCCAATTGCATCCTCTCTCTGCACATGGAGTGTTAATGTCCTACTGATGGTAAATCCTGAACCAGCTGAGGGACAGATGCAGGAGTCAGGGACCCCATGACAAGCTGGCAGCTTGGAGTAGTGTCCTGCTTCAGAGAATACCCATGGGCATCAGGTGCCCAAGAGAGAATGCAGAGCACATTGGGCCTGCACCCACAGTCCTTTCCAGTGCCTGACACATCACTGTTCTTCCTTGGGTAAACACAGACACAGAGAAGCAAAGCTCTCTTCTAACTCCTTCATAAAGGAAGGACATTTCTATTTTCCACGCAAAGGAAGGGTGTGGCTCGGTTGAGCATTGGCAGGTGCACCAAGCGTTCACCGATTTTGATTTGATTCCTGGTCAGGGCCCATATTTAACTCTCACCAAAACTCCTCAGTACAGCAAACTGAAATATATAACTAGTTATCCACTACCTATGGCACATCTTAACTGTAACACATCCATAAATAAATTCTTGATTCCTAAACTCACCTCTAGCCTTTTTCTTGTCTTCTCTATCTCTGTAAATTGCACTACCAACCACATAGCCACTCAAGCCAGCGACTTGAAAATTACACTTGATTCCTTCCTTTGCAACTTTCTCTACTTCGAATTTGTCAACAAATCCTCTCTATTCTGCTTCAAATTACATAGTGAATCTCTCCACTTCTCTCCATATTTTCACCAATCCCCCTCCCTACTCCCAGTTAGACTCCTGTGGATTATTGTCAAAGCCTCAGATAACCTCCCAAGTTAAGCTTTTCTCTTTGGTGACCTCTTCTTGCTGCTAAACCATTCACCAATGCAGTCCCAGCAAGCATTTTTAAGCATAATGTAGGTGATAGGTTGTTTTCTCACTTCAAAGACTTGAATGGCTTCCTACTGTGGTCAAATGAATTTCTAAACTTCTTCCCATGGTCCACAAGACCCTGCTTCATCTTGAGCTACTCTTCTTGCTCATGATCTAGTCACCTTGGTATCCTTCAAGGCTCTCAAACATGTCAAGCTCTTTGCCTCTTCAGGTCCTTTGCAGAGCTATTCCCTCCCACTGGAATGCTGAGTCGCTGGGTTGTGTTTTGTTTTTTTTAAGTCTTCTCAGAGAAATCATCCCTCAAGTTTCTAAGTCGGTTGTTTCTTATCTCCTACACCTCACCCCCACTCAACTCCAGGTTACTCTGCTCATCTGTTTCTCATGGTATTCATCAGAAAGTCTAATGTGTATGTTTATGTTTACTCTTCTCTGTCTCTCTCACTTGACACTGTTCACTCTGGTGGGGCTGAAAGCACACGTCCTTTGTGCACCTAACACAGTGCCTTGCACATTATGTGGACAGCAAAAATATTTACTACATAAATGAATGAATGAATGATCCTTCCACATATACTTCGCACATGTCTTTATTCAGAAGACGTACAGGGCAGGAGGTTATGTTTATTTTCTCCATCTTTCATTCTTCATTTGGCTCGGTCACTTGTCTCAAATTTACTTCAAAAAATTACTGTTATTTCTCTTTGGTTAGAAAACCACAATATTCATAACAATGATATGAAAAGAGAGCTGTCTCCTGATCTATGACCTGAATTGATTTTGAAAGCTGAAAATTATGGTTGCACGCATGGTCTAAGAAATAGGCTTGGGGTAGAACACCCTTTTAAACACGTGTTGATAAGCTGGCATTGTGCTAACAGGCATTTCACTCCTGCAAAGTTTCCAGGCCTGATACTTCTGCAGGTGGTGAATTACATTAGAAGGAAAATCAGGTGGAGACTAAATGCAGAGAAGCAAAATATCACACATTAACAAAGCCAGGAAAAACAGGGCCGTGAAAAAATGTGTCCATATATATGTTCACTTCTAAACTCATGAAGGGCTGATAGAAATTCCAACATAACTCATCGTTCAAGACGAAGAAATAAAACTGGATGTTGGAGAAAGGTAGCAATCTATATTTAATTGGAGGACTTTTCATTCTGTAGGGAACCTGAGTTCAACCGCTTAATTCTACTGTGGCAGGAATGGAAGTAATATTTCTGGAACTCATGCTCTACGCTAAATGACAAATGATTGCCTTTAGTCTGTGTGCCATAAGCCACTTGAGGCTGGGGACTATCTTATCCATATTTGAACCACCAGTGCCGTGCCCTGCATCCCATTAGGCACGTAAAGGCTTGACTTCACCGGGGGATATGCTGAAGAACCTGGTACAAAGCCATGGGAAGGGCGGCCCTGAAGTCTCATGGACACACCCAGTTGCTTTCTCTCACAAACCTGATGATGTCAGCACAGCACTGTCCTGGGCTCCTTTGCAGACCCGCGTTCTGGACGACACTCTGCCGATACGAGGGATAAAACCTGATGCAAGATCCTTCACCTGGCCCTCATCATGCTCATCTGTACAATGCTGATAACCACCTCTGTGATGTTTGCCTAACAAGGTTACTTACCTTTTTCACTACATAGCTGGTGATTCTCTTCTAAGGTACAGTTCAAGGCGCTGTCCCTCCTCCCCGCCCCCTAATCCTTGGGGGATACTTACTATGCCCAGTGGACGCCTGAAATAGCAAATCATACCAAACCCTATATATATTGTGTTTTTTCCTATGTATACATTCAATGTATGGTTTCCTTTCGGCATATTCAGTTGAAAGCATCACTTCTCTTGTGCTTTGGGGTATTATTAAGAAGTATAATAAGGGTGACTGGAATACAAGCACAGCAACACTGCAACTGTCGATCTGATAACAAAGATGGTTACTGAGTAACGGGTAGAAGCATGTACAGTGTGGAGACCCTGGACAAAGGGAGGATTCACTTGCTGGCTGGGATAGAGGATGTGAGATTCCAATACTCCACTCAGAACTATGCACAATTTAAAACTTATAAGTTTTACATCTGGATTTTTCCATTTAATATCTGCAGATCACGGTTGACCACAAGTAACAGAAACCATGGAAAGCGAAACCAAGAATAAGTGAGGACTACTCTCCTGACTCTCTCTTAATCTCTTCCCAGCCTCCCTCCCCCTTTCCCTCTGAGATTCTTCAGTCTGTTCCATGTTACAAGGAAGCTTTAAAACGGTAACTGTCACCTTAATTTAATTACAAGTATGCAATCAGCCCTTTTTAGATTCATATGACCCTTGATTGGTCTACATTTCTTCACAGACATTAAATAATTTAATCCACATAACCCCTGGTAAAATAGGCAAAGCAGGGATTTTGTATTTCTGTTAGCTCAGAAGGCTTAAGGGACTGGAAGTATACATAGCCAGTGATTGGCAGAATGAATACACAAAGCTAGACCCATCCTCCACAGCAGGGCATGCTTTCCGTGCTACATTGCTAGTGTTTACTGAGGGCTTATATGAGTGCCACACACACATTCCAAGCACTCACTCTCTAGCTCAGGAAGCAAGATAGAAACAGGAAGGAATTAAGCAATACTATCACTGGATAGGTCTGGGGATGAAATATCTCTATAGCTGATTCTCAGCGAATATCCACTCACACCATCGAAGTATAACGGTAGCACACAAGAAAGCATTTTAAGAACAAAAGGTATTATTACACTCATAGCAGTGATTTTTGCCCATAAGCCTAATTAAGGTAAAGCCTATTTACATCAGACTTTTACTAAAATGAAATGACAAAAATACAGAAGGTAAAACGGCTAGCATAGCTTTGAATTTTAGAAGCAAGATAATTTGAGGAATACCACCTGCAGAACAGCAAAAGATCTGAGCTGGCTCTGTGTATTGGCGTGTGGTGGTCACAAAGTCCAGATGATCTTTCACAGTTTTTCCTTTTTCGTCATGTTTTTCCCAACTCTTCTCAATTGCTTACCACACATAGCTTGAGAATTAATGAAAAAATAATAATTAGCTCTTTGGGCACTATGGTGCTGGCATGGAGCATTTCAGAAATTTAAGGCATTGCCACTACAGTTGTTACAAATATCGAGAAGTCAAGAAATGGCAAAATGCTGGTAATATACTGACATCACAACTCCTACACCTCCTGCCTACATAACCAGCCAACTTCACAACTGAAAACACTGCACTGCAAATATGCCAACACTGTTTACATCTCTGGTCATGTTTCTTAAATATGCTCTTTAAATCAAGTTTAAAATGAAACCTTTTGTGAGTAAATTCTCAAGTACAAGATTTTGTATTCTCAGGTGGTATTTGCAGATCAGGAATAAATTTGAATTTCTACAGAATAAAGCAGGTGTGAATACTGATTAGATTGACAACAACAGAGTCATATAACTAAATCCTGGCCCTTTTTGCAAAAGCTAATTTATGTAACTTAATTGGCCACCTCTAAATAGTAAACGCAGATACCCCAAACTGAGTCCCTCTATGTTTGTGCAGTGAATGTAGTACAGGGCCGCTCTATGGCCAGGCGGGTTGAGCACTGCACAATCCCAGGTGGGAAATGTGCAACAGTGCCCCCCGCCCCCTGGAATTATGTAATGTTGCAGCCCTATAAGTGAATTTAGTTTAAGTAATTGCTTCCTATTAACAGTTGAGAAAACGTGATGAGCAAATCTAAAGTGATACTGTAGAGGGCAATGAAAACTCATTAGGTGGATGAGACACTGCATAGAGTGTGTCCATGAGAGGGGAATAAAAGATTTTGATTGATGAGTCCATTAGGCACAGTAACACAATTGCATGCATAATTATCAGTGGCATATGGCTGGCATCAATTACCCAAAATTATTAAAACACACACAGGCCTTGAGAAATGGACAATATAAGACAGATACTAACAGTGCTATTCAGTGCATACAAAAACTAATTATTGATACTATTTATTTTTTTAAAAATGTAGTTAACACTAAGGCTGGAGTTGGGAAGTGATCAATCTAGAGAAAAGTAACCCCTTTTCTTCTCTTTTGAGGGGATGGTTTTTAAATTGCTATAGTAGTCAATGAAGCATTCTAGAAACTGTCAGAAGTACAAGACTGGAAAAGAATTGAATAAGAACTTACGAAACTATCATAGATTATTCAAATGCAGCTACAGTTGATTTACTACTTTAGAAGTGTACACACAAACATATACTCACATAAAACATATATATCCCTCAGCTTTTCTTAGAAACCTACTCTAATTTTTAACTCATTTGCAGGAAAACTTTTCCTTACTGCTGAAAGTTAAAATGGATTTATAATGAAAAGTAAGCAGTAGGAGAAATTACATAAGAGTTCTTTTCTATAATCAAATTATTTTTAGAATTACTCATAAAGATTATGTTAAATTTCACTATTAACTAGCTCAAAGGCATCAGGGACCTTCCACCAACTTCTCCTGCTAAGTCACCCACTTCTATCCTAAAATATTTTCTCTTTTTCTGGGTTTATTGATTTGTTTATCTTTAAACAAACAAAAAAATCCTTCCCAACCAATTACTGCACTTCATCTTTTTAAAAATATATATAGGTGCATTTTCTGCCAACTGCTTTCTTATGTTCAGATAAGAAAATTCAACCATGTGATGTTTTTATTGCCCTTTTATTATACTTTGCAAGTATGAATTAAAACTAGCTAGCTGAAATCAGATTTAAAAGACCAGCTATATGTAGTCTGTCTACCCCTGACATAGCTTGCGATTGTTGGAGTTGGTATATTAACCCCAGGTAATGAGTCTTCAGAATTCATGCTCCAAACCACTGAAATCTAAGAAGGGCATTTGTTGTATAGAGGCAGATGTGAACAAAACCAACTCTATCTCTGTGTCCCGGATTTCATTTCATTTTTAAGTTTCATGCTGTGACTTTTGACCAACCTCACTGTTCTTACCCAGCATAGCAAAGCCTTTTAGTTGATGATTATCTGTGGTCCGACTGCCTGCTCCCCCGCTGCCATAGTATGTTTCTTAAAATGTCATCAATAGTTTTGTTAATAATGTCCAGAATAGCATGACAACTCAGACAAATATCCAACTGGTAATACTATCTTATCTAATAAAAGAGTAATATGCAAATGAACCACCACTCTGGGACAAAGATGGTGGCACCCATAGCGGTGGGGCAGGACGCTGGTGGTGTCACCCTGGCAATGTGAGCCCAGCAGGCAATTGGGCCTGAAGGTAGCACCCAGCAGGGCCTATTGGGTGGTGGCGGTGGTGACAGGGGAGCAGGCAATCTGACCGTAGGCAGTACCCAGCAGGGCCTGCTGGGAGGTCGCCATGATGATACCCGAGCAGGCAAGTGGGGGATGCAGGCAGCACCCAGCAGGGTCTACTGGGTGGTGGCTGTGGCGAAGGGGGAGCAAGCAATGGGCACCTGTAGGCAGACACCCAGCAGGGCTTGCTGGGCGGTGGCTACATCCACCAGGGAGCAGGCAAGCAGGGTGACCAGGGAGCAGGTAATTGGCCCTCAGGCAGCACCCAGCAGGGCCTGCTTGCCCATCCCTGTGGTGTGGAGCAGACAGGCCCCGCAGAGAGCAGAGAACCACGTGGAGTGGGCCCAAGCCATCAGTAGCACATCCCCTGAGGGCTCCTGAATTGGAGAGGGTGCAGGTCGGGCTGAGGGACCTCCCCACCTTACCTCCCCCTCCCCCACCTACCCATGCACGAATTTCATGCACCAGTCCTCTAGTCAATTATAAAACAATCACCTATCACAAGACCACAGAGGTATCAGCTCCAGCACTACTGCATCTTTTGCCCTTTGTCTTATCAATCATGAGCACCTGAGTTATACTACAAAACAAGTACAATAACAGCTATCTGTAGCAGGGAACAGTCTGGGCAGAATGGCAGGGTCATCTGTTTCTTCCCGTAGTAAATTACCCTATAATAACTTCTGTTATAGTCTATGGAGTTGCCTACTTTGTTTTTCCGTCTGAAGATACGTTCTCATTTCAGTGGCCAGTACACCTTTGTTCCTTGGTCAGACATCTCTCTTAAATTCACCTCTTTACATTACCATAAACTTTCCTAGTCTCTGAAATGGACATACCCACCGGTATTCTGCTGTCCATAATCAGGTGCTGAAAAACGCATACCTTCCAAGCCCAATAAAAATACTGACCCCCTGTCACACAGGGTGTCAATTTGACAGGTAAATTAGAAGAGCTCTTTAGATTACACAGTCCATAATGATGTCGGTCCTAAGGGAACATTAGTTTGAAATTCAGGTGAAATACTATAACAGTTAAGTTTTTCTCACTTGATTCATGATAGCATAGTACAACCAAGTAATCAAACTTTTGCTTTCAAATTGGACAGCCTTTTTGCCTTCCACGGACTGTTGTAAGGCTTGTATGTCAGAGGCAAAAAAAAAAAAAAAAAAGCACAAGCAGAATGTAAAAGAAAATGGAATCTCCTCATCTGATCTACCTTAAAGAGTACTAAATAGGCAAGACTGAAACTTCTCTCTCTGGTGAAACCCCAGATGTTAAATGTATAGGAACAATTTGATAGGCAGTTGTTTTAAAAGGATTGTAGTAGACTTTTATAGTATTTTAATAAAATTATTTGCATACTACTCAAGTTTACCCCCTGAAAAAGATAAACAAGTCCTCTTTGGAAATCTCTGCACTTTCCTCTAGAAATTAAACTGTTAAATTCTACTTTATTAAAGTGCCTCCCCCATATATTTGTGGTCATATCAAATAGCTCTTTTCAGAGCCTTCTAGAAAATAGACACACACTTCATGTTATAAGAAAGCCTGTATAGTTATCTTAGTTTATTATTTTACATAACAAAAGGTTACATTTAGTTTTCTTTTAAACCTACAATCTAGTACTCAGAACCCTAACATTTGCTTTATATTCCTAAAGAAACCCTGCAATGCCTAATGAGGGCATTTGCTGCCTAAATAAAACACATATTTTTAATAGTCTTTTCAAGTGGTGTTTTCAAAGGCACTGGGGGAAAGGCTGATGTTGTACGATGACTACCATTAAGATGCAGTGATATTCTTTGACCTTTCATTAATCACCACCATCGAAAGGCTTGGACCAGGTGCCCAGCTGTTATAACAGCTTATTTGTGCTGTGACCTTACGTTCCTTCCTGTTTTAGAACTGGAAGATAACTTGAGTGGTCATTTTATCTAACAGGAGCTTCCAACCAAGAATACACTAAGTCATTCGGAGAGCTTTCTCTCCTTTTCCGAATGGCATATTTATAACCTTCCCGGTCAATCATTTTTATAACAAAGTCAACCAAAGATGAGTGATGAAATAGCAGATTCTATAGGACATAGTAGGGATGTACAATTTGGGTAAATGCTAAAAAAAAAAAAAAAAATGACAGAAAAACCATAATGCCTGAGCTGGTTAGGCAGCTTGCAACATGACCTATTGTTAAGAAAAACAACGAAAACCTCACAGTACAAAGTTAAGAACAGCTTAGAAAATCTGGGTCCCTGGAGCCCAGACCAGAAGACCAGTAGTCAGGAGTGAGACTACTGACTACTCTGGCTTAATAGTGAGAAAATCCTGAGAAATACAGTCACTGACACTGACATTTAGATGACAAAGGCAGATTTTTACCTTTAGAAGAAATAACATCTCCATGAAGGGACAGGAGTGATAGCTTCACATGATGTCGTCGTACGAGTCCCTGCCATGACCTAAGTCAAGTATTTATAATCTTTACTGGATCAATACATTTGTCTCATAACTTGAAAAGCACTTAACCCTTTAAATGTAAATAATTTGTGTTTGAGGGTTGCAACAAATCACTGTTCTTTTTACCGATTAGCATTCACTTACCCTCCTTTCCGTAACTGCTTCCCTATTTCCCTCTGAGGAACAATCTCTCGCCCCTCTTGGCCATGTGCTTCCCGTGACTCTCATTCCTCACCCAAATCCCAAGTGTGGCACGTGATCCAGGCCTAAGCCAATCCTTGAATTGCTTTTCTCTAGTCACAGCTATTAGTTCTGGAATGGGAATGGGACTTAGACCAAACAAGATACAGGAAGATATATACTATTGTTTCTGGGAAATTAATTTTTTTCCCATTGTCCTTAAAACCCAAGAAAATAGGCAGAAGTTATGGCTGCCATTTTGCTAAAACATAAGGATCAAGACTAATATCAACAAACCAGAGGTATTGACAGGAGATGGAAAGGAACCAAGTCTTGATGATGCTTTAACGTCCTGATTCCTTAGATCTGGGCTTGTCACCCTATATAAATAAATAACTTTCTTTTTTGTCATTAGAAAGAAACTTAAATGGTTCAATGATTTAATATTAATGATAGAGTAATCCTGTAATAGGTGGTTTTAACATGCTTTTCATTTAATCTTTTGTGCATATATATTTTAATAATAAACTAATTCAGTCAAATAATGAACAAACATTCTGAATCTTGTCACCCTACCCTGATTGCATATGAGGTAAGAGATTGTGTCTCGCATGTCTTTGTATTTCCCAAGGCATCTGCCTGTATATTTTTATTGCATATTATAAAAAATATTTGATTTACTAACTCCCCCCCCTTTTTTATGGGGAAGCCTTAGTAGATTTAAATTAGGACAAAATACCAGCCCAATACTATTCAAAACATGGTCTTTAAGATTATTTATGTTTGTATATGACATAGTACTAATTTTTTTTTAACAAATGCATTCTAGCTTACATGTTTAACAGAGTATTTTCCTGCATGTCCCAAATCCAATCATAAAGAAACATCATTCAAATATTCTACAAAAATAACTGACCATTATTCTTCAAAAATGGCAAGGCCATGGAAGATAGGGAAAGGCTGGCACAGATTAGGGAGTCAACAGAGACATGACAATGAAATGCAGTGTGGGATCCTGGATTAAATCCTGAACCAGAAGGAACAAATACACAATAGTGGAAAACCTGATGGAATTCTAATAGGTTTTATAGATTAGTTAATAGCCCATTTCTAGATTTCAATAATTGAGCTATAGTAATGTAGGAAGTTAACCCTAGGGGAAGCTGGATCAAGGGCACAGGGGAAACCTCTCAAAATATAGTTGCCTTCTACATCTGCATCTGATCCCTCTCTAAGTAGCTTGAATGTACCCCAGCTGATGCTATTATTGCCTAACATATTTTTGGAGTTTACCTTTCAGAACTGCCTTTTAGAGCAACTTTCAAAAACAACCCAAAAAGCTCTTATTACTTTAAAATCAGAATCATTAGCTTGGCAGACACCTTATTTATTTGAGGCACTTGAAGAACCTTCTTCATTGGAGCAATGTAGAATGTGACCCAGGAAACCGGTGTGGTAGCTTCATCAAGTCTAACTAAATTAATTGAAGCAAACTGTAGGTGACTTCAATGACAGAGCTTCAGGCCATCTTCATTACGATATCTACATCTATTCCTTTATACTTAGTATAAAAGTGTATTTCCTTTGGGAGAGAAATCAATTAATACGAATCAAATCAGATGCAAATGACATTCTTACAAATTTGGTAAGAATGCAAAATAAATGAATTGATAGCAACAAAATAAAAGATAATTATGTAATCCCTAAGTTAAATATTTAACTTCCAAAGAAAAATCAAAAGCATGATCAAATTACACTATGGCTGTATATAAATTATTTTGGTTAAAAGAATAGTTATTGAAAGTTCTTCTTCCTTACCCACTACCCACAAATATGTGGCTCAATGTGGTATAATCCATTTTTCAAACCAATAATATTAATACTCCCTTCCTGTTTCTATAGTATATTCCAGGCTCATACTATGAAGAGTCAGTTTCATCCCACTCAACATTTCCTACCTCCCTTTCTAATTTATTTTTATTCTTAGTATTGAAAAATACTTAACATACTATGTATTTTATTCAGGTATCTTGTTTATCTGTCCACTTCCTTCTGTCTAATGAATGCTCTATGAGGGCAAGGACTTCTATCTTTTTTCTTACTATTTTATCCCTAGTGCCTAACATAGAGCTCAGGTTTTTCTGAATCTAATTCAGCACTCAAAAATATAACAATAAAACATGTATTGAGTTTTTACTATGTGCCAGTATTGTCCTAAGTACTTCACATGGACAACACAATGCTGCTGCTAATCTTATAATTCCTACTTTCCTGACAGGCTTGTTGAAACAAAGATAAATGAAGTACACACAGTTTGGAAGTGGCTGAACTAGAATTTGAACCAAGACAGACTGACAGGCTCTGACCGGTTTGGCTCAGTGGATAGAGCATCGGCCTGTGGACTGAAAGGTCTCAGGTTCAATTCAGGTCAAGGGCATGTACCTTGGTTGCTGGCACATCCCCAGTAGGGGGGGTGTAGGAGGCAGCTGATCGATATTTCTCTCTCATTGATGTTTCTAACTCTCTATCCCTCTCACTTCCTTCTCTGTAAAAAATCAATAAAATATATTTTTTTAAAAAAAGGAAGACTGATGGCCTTACTATGCTCTCAACCTCTATGCCATTTGTCTAAGTAGAAGTAGATTACCATCACACAAACTCACTCTCATAGAAAATTAGTTTGTACAGTGTTAAAAAAAATTTAACATAATGGTTCCAAAGGACCAAAAAACACAAATAAATATATAGCATATCTGTGGTATTAAAATTCTATTGGAAGGAGAGATTCGGAAAAAAGGTCTAAGAAGGCTCCTATTGGGAAGAAGAGGCAATTATTAAAAGTGCTGAAAAGACTGCCTAAGTTGAATACCTAAGTTAACTGGGGGGGGGGAAGGGGGGGGGCCGGGGGGCGGAGAATGTTTACATATTACATTGAGAATGGATTCAATAAATGCCCCATAGCATTAAGTCCCTTCTCATTTCCACTTAGGAGACTGCTGTAGTTGAAGGTCACATGGAAGATTCACTTAAGAGGATCTAGCCTTACGAAGGCTGACAACCAACCTCTCCCCAGGCATTTTCCCTGTCAGTCTCCTTGACTTGCTGCAGTATTCTGTTTCCTTAAAGTGGATAAAATACGGGCTTAGGAGAACGGGAATTCCGAGGAGTGGAGTAGAAAGAGCACAGAACTTGGAGGCAGGAGAGTGGAGGTGACTTCCAGGTCCCCCATATGATACTGACAAATCATTTAAAACCCTTTGAGTTTCAGATCTCATCAATACACAGAAGCAGCAACAACAACAAGAAAAACAGAAAAAGTGTAAATAAAAAAGATTTTTAAATGTTAGATATTATTATTGTAAGAAAGGTAAGTAGTTTGCTTGTTATTATTTTTAAAAAGTAACAATTTAAATGTACTTTTGTATGTTATCACATCTGATCCTCAAGTTAAGGTGGGATGGTCATTTTCAGGTCTCTTAATCACATAAGGGAAAATATGGCTCCGAGAGCAGAGTGCATTACCCAAGATCACAAAATCTGCAAGGGTCAGAACCAGGTCTTCTACCTCAGTGGAGTGCTCTTTCCAGCAAATCTTTCCATTAACTGTTGCCATAGAATTAAAGTCAGCAGAAAATTAAAGCTAGAAGATTTCATTGATTTTCTAATATATTAATTGGCTTTTGGGTGACAAAATAAATGATGCTGAGAAAATGCAGAAATGTTTCCACCATGAGAATGTTTTCGCTGATTGAGATTCATTCTTCATGGGATGTTATTAGACTTTTAAATAGTATATCCAAGGTCTTGTATTGCATTTGTAATCATTCAGAAAAGCAATGTGTTTTCCCAAAGGTCAAGACAAATACTGAAGCTTAGATAAAAGGGTAATTATTGAAATAGAGATGGGAAAATAAACGTTCAATGCAGAAATACCAATGAAGAAGTGGGATGTAGGGTTCCTTTTCTCCACAAACTCTCCAACACTTGCTATATTACCTGTCTTGTTGGTAACAGCCATTCTAACATTGAGTCAATGCCAAGGAGAATCGCCGTAGTTGAAGGCAAAAGGAAGCCCAAGGAAGTACTAATGGGGTGGTCATACTAATCTAGATCATGTATTATAGAAATGTACACTTGAAACATGACATGTATAATCTTATTAACCAATGTCACCTCAATAAAGTTAATAAAAAATAAAACGTTAAGTTCAACACAATTTCTCATGTTTGTACATGTTGCCTAAAGTATAACAATCAGAGAAACCCCTGTCCTTTAAAGGTTAATGAAGTCTACTCTAGGGATGTGAAAATGTAAGTTCTGAGAAACAAAATTCATTTATCTGAAACAACTTTCATCCTGATAAATTATTTGCGGAGGTAAAATTTTCGGGAACAGAGCATTATCCTTTTTCAAGACTTCTGTGAGACATACAAAATAGGCCAATACACCAACCAACAAACAAAAAGTGTCTGTGAAACCATTCAAGATTCTTCTCCGTATTAGAAAAATACATATTCATAGTATTAACTAAAAATAAATTTGCAAGGGAAATTAAACCATCAATTTCCAAGACCTTTTAAAGTGAGTCAGTACACTTTTCTCTAAACATAAGCCTTAAAAATACAAGTTCCTGCAGTATCTTTGGGTCTTTTAATTTGGAAGTTTCTTATAGATCCTGATGAATACTGTGGTATTAGTCAGATCTGATTCACACTCATTAATAAGCAACTTCCTTTGGCACAATAGGAATACTCCTTACATTTTTGCAACACTTTTACTTATATGATCTATTCTGATCCACACAACAACCTGTGAGGGGAAAAGCAGGCATTATTATAGTCAATTTACAAATAAAAACACTTAGAATCAGTAAGAATTCTGTATTTTCAGGTTTAAAATGACTGTAATGACCATCTACTTAAACCATACACCAATGCTTGACTCCAAATGTAAATACAAAATGGGAAATCACCATATCCCAAGGAACATTATTCTTCCCCTAGCCAGACCTGAATGAAAAATGTTTCCATATAGTGAGCCAACATCCACTCACATCCTCTCAAACCACTGGCCCCCATTTCCCTTTGCGGCCACACAGGACAACTCTAACTGCTCTGGCTAGACAGAATCTCAAATACATGTGCTTTGGCTATAATGTTCCCTTAGTGTTCTTTCCTTCAGGCTAAATGTCCTAGTTGTTCAACTCTTCTTCATGTCTTAAGTGTATGAGATACATACTTAATACACATTTTATATGAATTTAACATATACTTCCACAGTAATTTACTGTATAACTTCACAGATAATAAATATGCAATATGTAACATATGTATGTAATTACACATAAACATCTAATCTAATAAAAGAGTAATATGCAAATTAACCATCACTCCAAGACACCTGAGCCACGCCCACCAGCCAAGCCACAACTCCATGCCAATCAGAGTGGCTGTATGCAAATTAACCCAGCCAAGATGGAGGCCGGCAGCCACGGAGCTAGAGTAAAAGGAGGCTTCCATTGCAACTGCCCGACTAGGCCAGCAGGCCTCTACTCAAGCAACAATGTTTCAATTATAGAAGCCACGCAGCTGAAGCAAACAGGAGGCTTCCATTGCCTGCCTAGGCCTCCACTCAAGGTAACAAAGTTTCAATTATAGAAGATAAATAAACCCCAGAAACCTGATTCCAGCCAGCTTCACTGGGACATTGGGTCAATGGGAGCTATAGGCAGCCTGAAAACGGCCCTCAGCCCCTCACCCAGGCTGGCCACACCCCCATGGGGTGAGGGTCCCCACTGAAAACAGCCACCAGCCCCTCACCAGGCACTCCAGCCGGTGGACATCCCCCGAGGGGTCCCAGAGTATGAGAGGGCACAGGCTGGGCTGAGTCCCCCCCAGTGCACAAATTTTTGTGTACCAGCCCCTAGTATTTTTATATTAATAAAAGCCCATGGAAGCAAAACTGAAGGTTACTGAATTGTATTGTTTTACCAAGTCAGTACATATTTGAGTGATTACTATGGACCCCAAATTGGTTCAACACTTATGGATAATGCTATCAAACATCAATGGGACTTTCCCTCGTCAATTTATTGTCCAGTTGGAGATATCTAAGTTTTAAAAGAATATGAAAGAACCCAGGTAAAATAGAACACTCCATCATTGGTACTAATTCAGCCTTGAGGCAGTCTGAATATCTGCTCTGCAAGACGAGGGAGGCACCAGCCTCTTGGGTATGTTCTCACAGTGCAAACAGCACAGACCTGCCCCTAGGAAACATCTGAATTTCTTTGGGCTCAGCCAGCCATTAACCTTTCTTAGGTCAGCGTACACGGCCGATGCGTTTTGAGTACAGAGCAGGATTTTGCCTTATAGAAAGTCTTTTTCTTTAACAAGACATGCTAAGGAGAACATACCCTGGACTTGGAGCCATCCCAGCTGAATGCATGTTTATTAACCTACTTTCACAAAATGGTAATAATTATACAAAATGTTTCACCACCAACGAATAGGCACAGGGATTAGCCACAGTTAGAGGCTGCTTTTAAGCCCCTTCGCCACCATCATGAACGCTTCTGGAGCCAAGGCCTTCCCACTTGGTACACGTGCTTTCCAAATGCCAAGCAATGATATGCCGGAAACAGCCCAGGCCTTTGAACCGCATCAGAATCCATCCTGCTTCTTTCATGCAGTCCCCGGAAAACTGGAAGCAGAGCACAGGCTAGCGCAAGCCACATTTCTTACACATAAAAAGATGATGATGGCACAGTCCTGCACTTGGAGACTGAAGGTGGCCGGTCCTGACGGGCAGGGCCGCCTCAGAGAGTGCGCTGAAAAGTCTTTGCAGACATTTCCGGTTGTAAAGTGATTCTAGGAGATCTATTCTTTGTGTCTCCTTCAGCCTAGGAAGGCACAGTTGAGAGCACTTGCGTCAAATGTAAGTGTCAGGTAAGTTGCAAGCTAGGAATTGGAATCCGGCAGTCTAGGACCACCTCTGCCTTCCCCACCACTACATTTCCTGGACCTGGTACTGTGTCTATCACAAGCAGGCACTCAACAGGTGCTTTATTCCCAATGGAGTGAATGAATGAATAAATGAGTGAATGACTATGATGAGTTGACGGTCAACTCTACTTCCCCTGGACTGTAGCACATGGAGCATGGCTGGCTTGACACTGGGTACATAATGAGTTAACTAGGATGTCAATTCCTGACAGCCTTCGGCATATCTCAATAAGTCAATTTTATTAAATTAAAAGATTGTTTTTAGTGAAGAATTATGCACTGTGGCAACTAACGCAACAGGAAAAACCTGGCAGGTATGAATGAGGCCATGTGATTACGATGTATTAAACTAGCAGTTCTCAACCTGTGGGTCGCGACCTCTTTGGGGTCGAATGACCCTTTCATAGGGGTCGCCTAAGACCATCCTGCATATCAGATATTTACATTATGATTTATAACAGTAGCAAAATTACAGTTATGAAGTAGCAACGAAAATAATTTTATGGTTGGGGGTCACCACATGAGGAACCATATTAAAGGGCCAGAAGGTTGAGAACCACTGCATTAAACTAAATGAATGGCAGATATGCTAGATCTTGGGCTTTTCAAGATAGTGGTTTACCTGCTCCCTAGTGAAAGGCTCCTGTACAGGAGAGAAAATGGTTAGTTTTTTACAGATGGGACAGAAAGAGAAAAGATTCCTCCTAACACGTGGTGCAGGAAGCCCAAGCGATCATGGCCGAAAAGCAAGGCGGCTGCAAGGAAGGAACTGTCTTGCTCACCTGCATCCCAGTGGCAGCCACATTGGCTGGCGTGCTGGAGGTAGCTGGTAAATATTTGTAATCAAATGTCTGCTACCTACAGAGATATCAAATGAGTAAATCCTAGCTTCAGAAGAGGAAAAGACTAAAATTTTGGATGAAAGTTATCTAAAAACCTGTGATAATGATGCGAGTTAGACATCTTAGCCACTTAAATAGGGGTCAATGTAATGATGCATTTTTACATAAAATGCGTACAAGAAATACAACTGCAACTCCCAGGAACGAAGGAACACACACACACAAACACATACACAAACACACACACAAACACACACACACACACACACTTATTTGATCTCTTAGATCTCCAAGTCTCCATTCATCCTTCATCTGGTTGACATGGAACCTGATAAGAATCCAGTTGAAAGAGGGACTGTGCAGACAGATTAACTAGGCTCCAGAGATAATCAAATAGCTGCCTAATTTACTGTTATGAAGTTTATCGTGGATGGATGTTCTGGAGGCTGCAAAGGACAAAGTGCAGGTGAAACTGTGGTGTGGAGAAATAGCTCACAAAATAGTTCACTGAGATGGATTCAATTTGTCTCTTTCCTTAAAACTATACTGAGGCTGCCCAGCTGGTGTGGCCCAATGGTTGAGCATCAACCTATGAATCAGGAAGTGTGGTCCAGTCAGGGTACATGTCTGGGTTGTGGGCTCAATCCCAGGTAGGGGATGTGCAGGAGACAGCCAATTGGTGATTCTCTCTCATTATTAATGTTTCTATCTCTCTCTCCCTCTCCCTTCCTCTCTGAAATGAACAAAAATATATTTTAAAAAACTATACTGATGCTATTAAATAATTTCCAACATAATTATTTTATCAATATGAATAAAGCCTGACAATGGTGTTAAACATATTCAGATTAAATTACTAGTATTTGATCACTGTCAAGTTTCCTTCTTATTGTGTAAATATCCCAATGCTGGATTTTTTTTAGGTAAACAATGCTTATTCTGCCTCTGCTAAAAGCAGCCCAGCCAATCTTTAATGAAAAGCTGTTCAGGAAACAGCCATACTATGTCATATGGGTGTGAATATATGAGTCAGTGAATACATTTAAGCATCGTCAGAGGAAGTGGGTATGGTTTAGCAGGATAATATCTGCCTTCTATTCTCAGCTACTTCTCTATCCTCTGGGTGACCTACAATGACTCATCTCTCTTTCTAAATGCTTGCAGTGACTCAGGATTGTTTTTAAAAGTCCTCTATTTAACCCTACATCAGATCATTTCCTCTGGAAAACATACAAGATAATCTTTTTAAAGCTCTTTCTCTATCTGTATTCAAAGTGACAACTTCTCAGGTATACAGACTGAAGTGAAATGCCATTACATTTGTGGTGATTAATAGTGAAAAACACAGGATGATAATATTCGAGAGAATCTTTTTCAAAGTTTGTGAATTATAGGCCCTAAAGAGCACTGGTTTTTACAGTCCAGAATTTGGGAATCAGCCCAGATAGATCTACCGGGAAAACATGTATCTTCTGTGGTGCCAGGTTCAATGGATCAAAATCTAAAAACACATATTCTTGAATTGCTGTGTCTTTGGGAATGACATAGAATCCAGGGAAGCTGCTGTGGTGGCCGCACCCTGCATTTCTATCCAGTATCCCATGTGACTGACACAGCTGGACCGGACAATGTTTTCGGTAACACTGTTCCAGAGCGTTCCCACCTGTTCCTTTGTCAGTGTCTCTTTGAGAGTTATGTCAACATCTCTAAATGGAATGACTCATGGCTAACATTAGGGACTTGGACACAGACTTTTCCTTTTGACAATTGTTGATGAAATGATAAGACTCTTTTAAAAGACAGGCATTTGACCTTGGTTAATTTTTTTTTTTTAATAAATAGGCAATATATCAAATGAACCTTTAAATTTGTTCCTAAAGATTCTAAAATGGCTTTCAGTTGCCATTTTCAGGCTCTGACCTCTGGTAAATTTTAGTATAAAAACTGTGAAGATGTGAATGGTTGTTTATAAAACAGATTGTACAATCTTGTTGCAATGCACACAAATACTGGTTTCATGGGATTCTGTTTGTTTTGTAAAGGATAGGCATTGACCAATGCGGAACTTAAAGGTTCTGAATAAAGCAAAACAGCAAGTCCTTTGTTAGATGCTGCTTAATGAATGGCACCATCATGGCATCGGAAGTCCTCCCAGGACAACTCCGGCCCAGTGTTCTCTCCCTGCATTCCACTCCAAGTCAACTAGAGGAGGAGATGCCAAACTACTTACTCAAGTTTCATAAAAAACAACTGTGTACACGCAGCAAGAGTACAGAATACCACCTGATTGGTCCTTATCCTGGACCACCCAGTCATGAAACAGTAAGAGAACTGTGAAATGAGTGTATTCAAAACACCAAGTCTGCCTGGGGAAGTGGAGAAGGCATAGCATTCAGACTGCATCATGAAGGGCTGGTGTTGGTTTAAGAACAGAGAAGAGAAGGTTATTTTGTGCAGAGTGAGTAGGAAATATCAGAGTTACAAAATAATGTATCCCAACAAAATCTCATGGTTAAGAGTGTATGAGGTTGAGTGGTGGACAGAGATGACCAGGGTAGATTGGGGGGGGGGGTGTTATAATAGCATTTATGCCATACATTTGTTCACTTATTTCATCCATTCTGAGATGTACTTTATTTTATAAACTTTTATCATCTCTGAAATCAGGATGCAGTTGGACAAGGTGCAGTTATGATATTGTCACTACCCATGCAGGCACATAAAGGTTTGTAAAGTGGGTGCCAGCAGCTTGGAATAAAATGAGTATTTTATAGATGACGAAAGACCTTTCTTATGCCAGAAACAAAAAATAAAAACAAAAAAATGAGTATTTTAAGACATGCTTCCCCACTAACACTCCTCATGAAATCGACAACAACATTGTGTGCAACAAAACACTAATACCGATGATTCCGAGGTGGAAAGACATTCAGAAAAGCCAGGCTTTCGTTGTAAAATTGTAGAAATAACCTAACCCCATTTATTTTTGCTTTAAATTTATGCACAAGAGTGATAAATAATAAAAATGTCTTTTTTTCTCCTGAAGATGTTTAAAAAGTCAGCAGGAATAAAATAAAAATTCAAAGGATTATAAGAAAGAATTGTCCCATATTTTAGTTTGCAGGTGTTTTTTTCTTAGTGGTGCGTAAAATGTGGTTGTATTTTGTGATGACTGGCATCTCATACTTGATGAAATAGGTTATTCAACACATGTGCATTGTATGCATAGAATATGCCTACAATGTGCTAGTGTTAGGAATATAATTAGGGGCAAAACATGCTATGTCCCAGATCTCACACTGCTTGCTAACTACAGTCTTAAATGCTTGGCTTAAAAGCCCAGACAATGCTATGTAATAGGGACCCTCAGAGCTTTGAAGAGCAGGAATGATGTGGTCAGATATGTTCTGAGGAAGTTAGCTCTAGCTAGCAGCGATACACAGGAAGGCAGGGGAGGGGACTGGTGGTAGAGAGACCATTTCAGAAGATCTTCAAAATGGTTTGTGTGAGGTAGAATGAGGGCCGAGTGAAGGCAGGGCCACAGGCAGAGAGAGAAAGGACAGTGTTGAACCAACGTGATCTCACTGCTCATCCTCATGATCAAAGAAAACCAGCCGACAATGCAGACTGCCTTTGCCTCGGCAAAAACACAGGACAGCCTGTGACCATCAACGAATGTTTTACTTTCAAGTGATACATATTCTTTAGCCTTGTGTCTCCTAACACGGAGGACAAGGCACCATGCTAAGCCGTGGGGATGCAAAGAAGAACTGAGTCTTCCCAGGTGAAAGGAAGGGAAGCCGCACTGATACGACGATGCGCAGTAATAGAGGGGTGAGGTAGGCAGCACCGGGAGAGCTCAAACTGGACATCACATCCTGGAGATGAAAACTGGGAACCATATTCAAGGAAAGTCACACCTGACCAGACACTTGAAACAATACAAAGAAGCCACAAGGTAGACAATGAAACGAAGAGCATTCTGGGAAGAGGTAAGCCTGTGTAAAAACACACAGTTGAGAAACAACAGAGCATATTTAGAACAATTTTCAATATATGCATGTGCCCGTGGACAGTGGAGAGGTATAAGGGCATATAGCACAATGGAACTTATATCACATTAAAGGGTTTCAATTTAAGCCTACAGACTCACTAAAGAATAGATTGAATTTCAGTTTATTTAAATAGGTCTTCATTTTTTTCACTCTAAATTGGATTGCAGATTAAAAACATGCTAAAGAGTTTAACCAAGTTTCAAAATAAACAATAAGAAACAAGGGAAGGGTGTCCCCACTAAAGTATGGAATTAATTTAAAATGCTTCTCAAGCCCTAACCGATTTGGCTCAGTGGATAGAGCGTCGGCCTATCCACTGAAAGATCCCAGGTTTGATTCTGGTCAAGGGCATGTACCTTGATTGTGGGCACATCCCCAATGTGGGGTGTGCAGGAGGCAGCTGATCAATGTTTCTCTCTCATCGATGTTTCTAACTCTCTATTCCTCTCCCTTCCTCTCTGTAAAAAAAATCAAAATATATTTTTTAAAAAGAGTAAAATGCTTCTCAATAAATGGAATACCAGAAGCAGTCAATTGATGGCCAAACTTGTCTTTCTTTATACAATTGTCTTTCTTTATGAATCCAGTATCAAGCAGAGCGAATGGTCCTGTTTTCAGAATTATTCTATGATGCACTTTGATGTAATGCAAAGAAAAGGTGTCTATGGACACTGAGGGGTCTAAGATCCCTTTGTAGAAAGATAACAGAGTATGGGGAAATTTCCATTTATTACAAGTTTCTCTTTTGTTAATCCTCAACCAAGGATATTTTTTAAAAATATATTTTTATTGATTTCAGAAAGGAAGGGAGAGGTAGAGAGAGTGATAGAAACATCAATAATGAGAGAGAATCATCAATCGACTGCCTCCAGCACACCTCCTACTGGAGATTAAGCCCACAAACTAAGCATATGCCCTGACTGGGAATTGAACCCTGACCTCCTGGTTCATAGGTGGAAACTCAATCGCTGAGCCATGCTGGCTGGGCACCCAAGAATATTTTTCCATTGATTTTTAGACAGAATGGAAGGGAGGGGGAGAGAGAAACATCAATTCGAGAGAGACATATTGATTGTTGCCTCCCAAATGTACCTGACCTGGGGCAGAGAATGGAACCTGCCACCGAGGTATGTGTCATTGACCCATTGACTGGAATGGAACCCGAAACCCTTCAGTCAGCCTGTGGGCCAATGCTCTACCCACTGATCCAAACTGACTTGGGCTCTCTTTTCTATTTCTGACATCAACATTTTGGTTTGCTGTCATGTTTTATAGAATAAAAATATTGCTGTCTTTGAGTTCAGATTTACATAGATTTCACAAATTTAAGAAACTGCAGAAGAATAAAAAATTGAGCTAATATGCTCCTCTTTTGGAAATATGTGAGGTTTGGCACCTGTCTTATAGCATTTTTAAGTTACCATTGAAGAATAACTCCTTTGTCCTGACTCTTTTACACAAACATGACCCTTACTAGAAAAATCATATGCAGATGGAGTCAGGAGCTAGACCAGGGTCTGTGTGCTTTACGTGTGAAATGTTTTGATCTATTTGCAAGACTCTGGGACCCTGAGCTGAGTACACAGTGAGCATGTAGTCAGTATACTCCCTCTCCCTAACCTGTTTCATGTGCTCATGTGTTTTAACTGTCCACTGAGCATGTAGCAGTTTTCCTGGCATTACACCATGTATATTATTTACACACTAGAGGCCCAGTGCACAAAAATTTGTGCACTTGACAGGGGGTGTCCGTCAGCCCGGCCTATGCCCTCTCGCAGTCTGGGAACCCTCGGGGGATGTCCGCTCCCCGGGCGATCGGGCCTCAGCTGGCAATCAGACATCCCTCTGGAAGCCTGGGAGCCCTTGAGGGATGTCCACTTGCCAGTGGGGAGAAGGCCTATGCTGCAGTTGGCCATCATTAGCACTGCTGAGGAGGCAGGAGAGGCTCCCACCACCAAAGCTGTACTGGCAGCTGGCAGCCTGGCTTGTGGCTTAGCAGAGCTCACCCTGTGGGAGTGCAATGACCACCAGGGGAAGCTCCTGCATTGAGCGTCTGCCCCCTGGTGGTCAGTGTGTGTCACAGTGACCAATCATTCCCAGTCATCCTGCTGTTAGGGTCCATTTGCATATTACCCTTTTATTATGTAGGAGAATGTAATTCTGTTCCAACCGCTAACCTGTAAAACCTTGGAAAGCAAAAATCAGGTTATATTCATTTTTGAATATTCTTATAACAAAAAGTCAAATGCCTCAAAAAAAAAAACAAAACCTAAAATAATCTTTATTGGATTAACTTGCAGATATGTGTACCATACTTAAATTTTTTATTGCTAGTTTCAAGAAATACAAGCATTTTCTAAAACACAATTAAAATTTTATGCTACATAAAGCTTTGTCTCTCTGTGCTATTTTTAAGCCATTAATGTTCCAACCTGCATACTTAAGCATCACCAAGTCCAATATTTGAAAAAAATCCTATTATTCTGAATGAGAAACAACAATTGTAGAAGCTACTTTGAAATTGGGCTGGATTTGAAGTGAATGATTTACATGTACACACAATTTCTCAAGATGTCAAAATTATAAGAACAAATCCTTTATTCTGAATGGTATATGTTTAAAGAACAATTACTTGGTTGTATTTTCTGGACAAGTTTTTGTGTCTAAGTGAGTAGAATTCATCTGTGTGAATAAAGTATATATTAGAGCCAGTATATATGTTTGTAGAATTTCCAGTATCATGCACTCAGATGTAGCTTTAGATTCCAGATGGCCCAGAACAGAATAATCAGGGTATTAAGGTTAAAACACATTCTCAGATGGCTGCATTCTTGTCACCACTCAAGAGCATTTTTTTTTGTACTAGGCCCAAGTGAATAAATACAATGTGCAATTTTTTTCAGACACTTAAGATGTAAAAAGAGTTGGACTCCACATTTCTAGCTTTGATGGGTTCCACAAGAGCACAAAGAAATGTTACTTTTTTTTCCCACTTCCCAATTCCTGACGACACAGTACTGAATATCACTCTGCTGCTTGACAGAACACTGCCAGTTCTAAAGCAGGAAAAGTCAAGAAAACAACGTGATGAGCTGCTTGTTCTTGAAAATAAGAAAATGAGTAATTACTTTTCTGAGGCACAAAGGATAAGCACTAACCACAGACTTTATTTTCAAACTTTTTTTAAAAAAAGGTTTTTAAAAAAGAAAAAAAAATACTCTTTGAGGGCTCAATGGAGAGGAAACATAAAAGCATTGGAAGAATACCTCTCCTCTGCTCGAGATGTCATTCCACAGGAAATACTGACTGGCTCCAGGGGACACGTGGGATGTAGTTTGCTATATAAGGAACTGCTGTTGCGTCAGCCACGGAAAACATGCTGATGGAGAATCTCCCAGGCTGACTATTTCAGAGCCACCTGTCCTTGTTTATTGTTTTGGTTGCTCTTGTTTTTCCTTTTTATTCCAAAGTTTAGAACTGCAATGATTTAGTGGTTTTCTCCTCCCATCAACAAAAATGTAAGGTGATATGGACATTTCAATGTTTACATTTCCTATGTCATTCTAGTTTGCTTTAAAGAACCTGCACTTAAGATACCACATAGAGACAAACATATGAGACCAATGATAGCCTCTGGGGTGATGGGGCTTAAGAAATGTGCACTTAGGATGTAGCCAAGCATAATTACGGTCAAGTAAATCGCCAGGAAACCGCAGTATTATGAGGACTGTCTTCATAATCAGACCTTAGCTTCGGTTAAAGCACCTGGCTCATTCACTCTTTCTGTCGGGTGTCTACTTCAAACACTTAGGCAATTGATTATTCACTTATCTGAACATCTATCACAACATGATCAATTATGGTTCCTTCATCACCTGAAATATTATGCGCCAATGCAAACCTGAGCTATAACTCGACTGGCCTGGAGAAAGAATCACTCTACTGTGTGACATGTCAATTAGTGAGATAACAAATTTCAGAGTAATCTTTATAGTGTATTTTTATGTGTATGCGTGTAGGAGAGCATACATGTGTTAGTGCATGAAGAAAAAATGTGCACGGATATTCTCTGCTGCCAGGCAAGCAGATTTAGAAAGAAAATATGGCATAATTTTTTTAACATTTCACACTGTTTTCTCAATAAGCACATATTT
>PVJC01014196.1:0-36803 GCA_004026665.1 Murina feae | reverse complement strand
TAACAATGTTTCAACTTAAACAATGGGTGCATAGCTCTGACCTTTCAGAGCAACCAAGGTAGGTTAAAAACAATCAGTTTCCAGCATCAAAACAATCAGTTTCCAGCATACTACAATAAGTTCTCAAGAATTTTGCCAGTTTCATTAAATTACTATATGAATGGGGTTTCCAGACCCCATTCCAACATGGGGGGAGATCCCCCCACACCAACAAATAATTCTTGGACAACAGTAGGATATATATGAATTCAACACAATTCTGACACTATATACCGAGACAGTATAATATTCCACAGGTTAAGGGTTCAGTTGACAAGACTGCCCCCATTCCCTGCCCACCCCCCACACACACACATTAGACATCAGCCTGAAGCCCAGGCTCTATGCTTATGACAGACTGGCTACAGATTGGAGGGCCAAAGAGTTGTCCTGGGTTTTTATGGAGCTTTCATTAAATATTCATGATTAACTAAGTAATTCCATTGAACTTCACCACTAGCCCCTCTCCCCTCCTTGGAGGTCAGTCGGTGGTGGGAATTGGAAGTTCCAAACGTCTATTCACACTGTCATTTCTCCTGACAAACAGCCTCTACTCTTGGATGGGGTCCAAAAGCTACCTTCATTAACAGAGAAAAGATACCTTGATCATTCCCAACACTTAGGAAATCCCAAGAGTTCACAGAGCTATGAGGAAGGAACTGTATATGAAGAAGAGCAAATATATCTGCACATGGGTCCCTCACAGCAATACAATCACAAGAGCCAAAAAAATGTTGGCACACTATCAGAATCTCATTCAATTGTTAATAACTATTCAGTCCATCATCATGTTATAAGAAAGTATCTCCCAGGGGGAAGACACTCAGGTTTGCAGTCCTCCATCTGAGCGTCTCAGATTCCAAAAGCAGAAGTGGTCTCAGGAAAACATGGTTGCACCCCTTCAGGCATCTAGTAAAATGGAGCTAAAAGACAGTATCATCTCTTACTCTGAAGCTCTTTCAAGGTGTAATATTGCATTGGATTTCTCTTATAACACAACTCATTTATTCATTCTTTTACCCTCAGCTACTATTTTTCCTTCTCTCTAGGTATACCTCAATTTTTTGACCTTTGAAAAGGATATAAGGTTTGGCCACTGTGCTGGTCTAGATGGCTGGCAGCAATACTATTCTAACAAGTCCATTTCTATTCAGATAATGTAAACTTACATAGATACAGAATTGATGGGCTATCTTTACTAACTGGCAATACAGCTGCTTTCACTGTTAACCCTAAATTTGCCAGATGGGGTGAAGACACATCCTGCCCCACCAGGCACTTAGAAATTCTGACATAAAGGTTAAAAACATAGTTACAGTTTCTTGTTTAAGAATCACCCTTCCTTCCATCCCTTGCAGGTACAGCCCTGATTCCATGACTAATGCATCAAGTACATGGGGGAGATAAAGTTGAGGTGATTAGGGGAAGAAAGAACAGTTGCCTCTTCCTCACCCACTCTTCCCCAATTCCCCCATGAAAAATAAACAAGTCTCTCTAGTAGGAACATTTCTCATGATCATGTTTAGTGTGAGCACACACTTGTGAAAGCATGTAAACCAGTCCTTAATGCCCCCCACACACTTAGATAACCAATGTTTTAATTGGTTATTCCAATTCTCTATCAAATTATTACTCAGAGGAGTATATCTCTCTGACCATTGCTGAAAACTATGGGTAGTAAAATGTTTTCCTTGGTTTGAAGAAGTGATGCTGAGCCATTTAATTTGTGCATTTTTTTATTTCTTTTACAGCACTGAATATCTGCAAATACCTTTCTAGGTAGTTTTGAGGCTAATGGCTAAAGCTCAGGTGACCTAAATCTCTACTTGTTTCAGCAGAGATCCTATATAAAAAAATTACCAAGCAAATTTAATAAGAGAGCAATATACCAAGATCAAGTAGGGTGTATGTAAGAAATTTAATAGCAGTTAACATTTGAAAATTGTTAATCAGATTAACAGAGATAAGAAAAAGTATTTGTATCAAAGAATGTTGAAATAGCATTTGAGGGAATTAAACAATATTATTAGATTGAGATTATCAAAGAATTTATTTAATCTGATAAATAATATCTAGCAAAGAAAATTAAGTAAGCATTACATATAACTATATATATATGTATATATACACACACACACACACACACAGTGATGAGCACTGTGGCAGCCAACCAGCCTGATCCAGGTCCCAATCGGCACCCCCCTTCAGCTGGCCAGGCCCCCAATCAGCCCCCAATAACTCAGTTGGGGGTGGGACAGGCCAGCCAACCTCCTAGTCCCCTCCCCCCAGCCAGCCGGGCCTGATCATCCCCAATCAGGGTAGGCCAGCTAGATCCCACCCATGCATGAATTCATGCACCAGACCTTAGTCCTATATAATAAAAGGCTAATATGCAAATTGACTGAACAGCAGAAGACCTGTCGCTATGATGTGTACTGACCACCGGTGGTCAGAGTGCTCCTACATGGGGAGCGCCACTCAGCCAGAAGCTCTGAGCTGGGCTCATGGCTGGTGAGTGCAGCAGCAGTGGTGGGAGCCTTCCCTGCCTCCACGGCAGTCAGACATCCATGAGGGCTCACAGACTGTGAGAGGGTGCAGGCTGGGCTGAGGGACCCCTCCTCCAAGTGCACAAATTTCATGTTCCAGGCCTCTAGTTGAATTAATAAAAGCTACCAGGAAATATATTTCATTATAAAGGTTTATTAATTGAGACAACAAAGGTAAATATAGGGTGTCACAAAAATGTTTACACACATACTTTGAATAATTTAAAATTATTAAAACACATTTCATTTTCAAAATTGAGCTGTCAGTTGTTACAGTGTGTATGCATTTTGGGTGGGGGCACCCTATACACCAATGAAACAAAATAGATGGTGTATAAGACATACATTTAGATACCTTAACACATTTTTTATTATTTTTGACAAAGAAGACATTGAAGAACAAGGACAAAATTATTTTTTCAGTATATGATTTTGAGTTAACTGGATATTCTCAAGAAAAAAAGGATATCTGATGTAATGTTAATCTAAATGAAAAATATTTTAAGTGTGTACAAGGTAACATGAAAATATGACTTAGAATAGATAATGTTTTTTTAAATAAGACACACAAAGCAACCACAAAGGAAAACTTTAGTACATTTGACTACATTAATATTAAATTTTCTGTTTATGGAAAACAAACAATAAACAAGAAAAAGTCATAAAGTTAACCAATCCAAAAGAGGAAGATATTTTAATACAACTAAATGTAAAAGAAATCATATCCAGAATATATAAAAACTCCTACAGTTAATTTTAAAGATAAGTAATCAAATAGAAAAATGGGCAAAATATACTTAAACAGGCTACTTTCCAAAAAAGGGTATCCAAATGTCATCATTAGTCATCTGGAAAGAAGAAAATGAAACCATAATGAGATACCAATCACATAAACAAAAATTAAAATTGAAATGACAGATTAATATTTGTTAACCAGAAAGTGAAAAACTCACACACTGCTTTTCAGAGTATAAATTGTTACAACTTTGGAAATCTGCTTGGCAGCAGCAACTACTGAGGATAACCCATGACCTACAGTTCCGCACTTGGGCATGGACTTCCTGGAATTATGTATACATTTGCAACAAATAACAGTATAGGAATGTTTATAATATGCTATTTGTAAGTGTTAAATACTGAAAACAACGCAAAGGTTCATCGACAATTGGGTAGGTAAATAAATATTAGTTATTTACAAAATTGAATCCAGTATTGAAAATGAACAAATTAATGCTGCCTGCAGCAACATGGATAGATCTAAAAAAACATAATCTTGACACAAAGGAGAACATACTGATCTATGCTATTTATATAGATTGGAAAAATAGTTACCAAATTAATTTTGGAGCTTAGAACTAAAGATATTGATCACATTTATGGAGGAAGGGATAGGCTTAAAGAAATACGACTGCAATATTCTATTATCTTGATGAAAGTTACATGTTTGCATTTATTTTTGGAATTTATTAAGCTCTACATTTATGTTTTTCTATGATGTATTGTGCCATACTATAATAAATAAATTTGTTTTAAAACACCAATGACATTAAATCACTGGAAAAGTACAATATTTCTTGTTCTTATCCTAAAATTCTATTCTAAATCTATGTATTCTTAAAATGTATTGAGAGGTATCCATTTGGACGGGTATTCTTTTTTTAAAATATATTTTATTGATTTTTTACAGAGAGGAAGGGAAAGGGATAGAGAGTTAGAAACATCAATGAGAGAGAAACATCCATCAGCTGCCTCCTGCACACTCCCCACTGGGGATGTGCCTGCAACCAAGGTACATGTCCTTGACCAGAATCAAACCTGGGACCCCTGAGTCCGCAGGCCAATGCTCTATCCACTGATCCAAACTGGTTAGGGCAGGACAGGGTATTCTTGCTGTCTGTCTGTTTGTTTGTTTGTTTTTTGGTTAGTCCTCACCTGAGGATATGTTCCTTTGATTTTTAGGGAGAGTGGAAGGGAGAGGGGGAGAGAGAGAAGCATCAGTGTGAGAGAGACACATCCATTGGTTGCCTCCTGCAAGCACCTTCACCAGGACTGGGGATCATGCCTGCAATGGAGGTAAGCGCCCTTCACTGGAATCAAATCCAGGACCCTTTGGTCCTTGGGCCAAAGTTCCATCCGCTGAGTCAAAGGGCCAGGGCTTGATTTCTTCATTGTGTTTTCTTTTTCAATATCTTAAAAATTAAAGAGGACTCGAGCATAATAATTTTATATTACATTTTATCACTTTCTGTCTTTGAAAAGTAGTGTTAACTTAATGATACAGTGCACAGGAATGAGGGCTTGAGACTTAGATCTGGTCCTCACTCCATCAAGAAGCAATCCTTGAGTATGAGGGCAAGGTAATTATCATCTCTAAGGCATATTTTATTGAGAAAGAGGGGGGGGGGACAGAAAGTTATAACAAGCAGCAGAAAAGTGAGAGTGAGAAAGTGAATGAGCAAGAGAAAGAGGCAATGAATGAATGAATGTCTACTTCTTAAGGTCCTTATGTGGAATAAGGTAATATATATGTGAAACCATCTATCAAACTACCTCATATACTAGTTTTCTCTATACCAATATTTTCCCAACCTCTCTATCATACATATTGTATTAGTTTCCTAGGCCTGTCATAACAAATCACAAACTTAGTAGTTTAAAACAACATAAATTTATTTTTGCACAATTCGGGAGGCAAGATGTCTAAAATCAAAATGTCAGCAAGGTTGGCCCTTTCCTGCAACTCTAGGAGAGAATCTGTTCCTGCCTCTCTCAGAGATTCTGCTGGTTGCCAGCACTCTTTGATATGCCAGGACTTATAGCTGCATCACCCCCATTTCTTTGTCCTTACATGGATATCTTCTTTGTGTTTCCTCTGTCTTCAAATCTTTCTCTCATTATAAGGACAAGAAGTCATTGGATTTAGGCTCAGCCCAATCCAATATGACCCCATCCTAACTTGATTGCATCTGCAAAGAACTATTTCCAAATAAGATCATACTCATAGATATTGGGGGTAAGAGCCTCAACTTCATTTTTAGTGGGACACAATTCAACCCACAACATATATCAAGCAGGCATTAAATTAGGAGAAGCTAAGAGATTGGCCTATGGTCAAACTAATAACAAAGCTGGGACTAGAAAACATTTGTAACTCGAATCCAGTTTTTCTCTAAATATACTAAGCTACTTAAAAACACACACACACAAAAAAAAACATTTTCATGATTCCAAAAATAAACCTTTAATCTTTATTGTGTCTATCCATCTATTTTATGTCCATGGTTGTATTTAGAACATGTACATAAATCTTTCTGAAATGCTGAACTGGGAGGAAAAATCATACATGAGTGTGAGTTTATATGTATATGAGTGAGCACAAATATAGAGGTGACAAACTGGCAACCCCTGTGTCATTGTTGGCCAGCAAAGATGTTTGTTTTGTACTGCACCGTATTGTGGTTGTGAAGGTTGTTATAAATTTTTAATGAGTTAATTTTAAAGTCAGAAGGTTTTACATAAAATTCCAGATTTCCAACTGCTCTTGAAAAATTATATGGTCCAGCAGCACTGCACCCACATGACCATGAGTTGCTGGAGCTGAGGAGTGGATGCCCTCTAAGGGAATTAAGCAATTCTGAGTTGGCCACAGAGTCAACCAACCTTCTTTGCATCCCTAGTTCAGTTTAGCACACTCAGGGACCACACACAGCAGACCGTCTTAGTCATTTCAGACTGTTTGCCTTGATCTAGAGAAACTTAAATTGCCTACAACTGGACTATGGTCTCATTCATTGAGATGCCTAGAGTAAGTGCACAAATGTAAGCTAGGGTTTAGTTCGTTTCCATTTTATTGTTATTTTTCCTTATTGTTACTTTTCCTTCAGCAAGAGCATATATTTTAGAAAAAGAAAACTTGTCAAAAGCCTAAAATATTTGTGTGTGTGTGTGGGGGGGGGGGGCAAAAAGTAGGTATGATTACTTTAATTTGTGACGTTCCAAAGGAGTATATCTTATATCTACCATTTTGTTTATTGTTAAAATACTTAGCTCTGTGTGTATATGTACACATTTACATGATTACAGCATGTATTTAAATAATTTTATAATTAAATGAAAAACAGTATTAAGCAGATGCAGCCAGTGGTGGAAATGGGTATAAAAGACAAACATGAAAACAGAAGAAGGAGAAAACCCTAAATTAAAAAAAAAATGAGGCTGGAAATTATGTATGAAAGGGGGGAGGGATGGTGTGAAAGTAATAGGAAAGGGAAACAAACACCAAACAAAAACAAAAACATAGGATGTGTTTAAAGAGCTAGCTAGAAAATATTTCAGAAAATTGATTCCACGGGTTTCGAGGGACAGAAATTAGCTGAAATAAAGCAAAGATACACCAAGTTTGTGAATCTCACCAGCATCTATAACTTTAGCACAACTCTCTCGCTCTTCTCTCAAAAGCTACGGTAAGGGAAATTGAGCAAGACTGGTTAAATTAAACAAAGAACAGGTTGCGGGAACCAATATGAATGTATAAAGCTGGTTTCTAATAAATGAGAAAATTCCTTCCGTGGCGATCTGGCAGTCCATAAAGAAAGGGATTGACTTTAGGTGAAGGTGGGAGGGAGGGATGGAAAAGAGACAAAGGTCAAAGCATGAGAGGGGAAGTTCTTACGGAGGATAACAAAGACTGCTCCAGTGAGAAACTAGTCACCGGATGAGAGAAATCAATCTCCAGGCAGGGGGTCCTCACAAACTTAGTTTAGGAGCTGCTATTTCACTTTGCAAAGATTGTTTGACTTTGTGGAGGGAAAGGGGGTGGGAATAGGCAAGACAAAAAGCATACAGGTTTTAGTGCTGCCCTAGATTTAAAAGCACTGCCCATCAAATTCGCTGCAGGGTTCCCACTCTGAAACCTATGAGGCAGGTGCATCATTAGGAACTTACCCATTTCTCAAGTACCCATCCATGTGGGTTTTGTACTGTAGCTTGATACCTTAATAATTTTCATTATTCTAATGATTGTAGCCATTTAAAAATCACTTTCTGTATTCTGATTGCTGAAATTTTATATAATCTTGTGAAAGTAGCCTAATTTTGCCATGCTAAAGATTTTTTAAGGAGTACCAAAGTATTTAACATACTAGGCTGGCTTACTCCTCCTGAAAGTAAAAACAAACAAACAAACAAATAAACAAAAAAAAAACAAAGAAAAAAAACTTCATGGGAAATATGTGGGCTTTTCCTGTATGTAAATTCAAGTATAGACTGTTCATTCCAGTCTATAGCTGAGACCAAAGACCTCAACCTGATACCACTCTTTTGCATTAAATAGTTTCTCTTACTATTGTGCTGAAATAGAGACTTATATAGAGGCATGGTCAATATCTGGTCATCAACTTTTTTGTTTATATAAATTCATATTTGTTTATATAAATAAAAGGAAATTAGCTAGAAACACTTAATCACAAGCCAAATAACAAGTTATCTTTAGTGTTAAAATAAATAAGTTGTGTCCCACCAGTGTGGCTCAGTGGCTGAGTATGGACCCATGAACCGAGAAGTCTCTGGTTCTATTCCCAGTCAGGGCACATGTTTGAGTTGCTGGATGGATTCCCAGTGGGGAGGCAGCCCATTGATCAATGTTATCAATGTTTCTCCCTCTCAAACCCTCTGCCTTCCTCTCCCTCTAAAAAGTAAATAAAAAACATACTAAATATCCTAAAGAACTCAATATAGTGCCTAGCACAAAATAAATGTCCACCCACAAATGTTTGCTGAATGGAATTGAATCTTTAAAAAATAAATCAATAAATGAGTTGTAAACTAAACAACATTCCAATTATGCAATAGTGATACTATAGTTGATTACAGGAATTCACTATTAAACTTAAATTTAGTTGAGACTATCAAGTAATTTAATTTCTCTGGAAGGATCCCATTATTACAGTAGAAAAATTTGCTCCATTTTGATCACCTGAATCACAGTAAAAATAGAAAATTCCCTCAAAGGGGTAAATCTTACTGCTTTTTTGTTTACTTTCTTTTAATGGAAAGGTATTTCATACATATCAACTCATATTTTTCCTCATTATTATTATGCATTTTTCCTTAAATCACTTACATTAGTAAAGTTAAAAACCCCCTCCCACCTCGATATCCATTTTGGAATTCATGGGTATCTCAAAACCTCCACTTTGCTTTAAATGTTAATTGAGAAAGTAGGTGTTTACACGGATTTCCTAATGTGAGATCAGCAAAAGCTATGATTGCAGCAGTAAACCCAGAGTCTCTCTGTATTCATTTCTCCATCAAAAATATTGCCACTTAGTTTCATTTATTTTTAGTGTGGAGTGAGTTTCAATGTTAGAATGCTCATTAATATTTAATAGCTGATAGAAATATATTTGTTTATGGTGACCATGCACTTTTATTTTCATTGTTGCAAAATGTTTACCAGTTTATGGCATGAGGCAGTATTTATATTTCTGTTTGGGTTGTCAGAAATTCTCCCAATCAGACATAATCATAAACAACCATGTTGATTTCACAATTACCTTATTTGTTCTGAGTGGTAGCAAGGGGCAGAAGTTAAAATCCTTCAGACATCACTGTAAGCCTAAACTTGGTAGATTCCCTAAAGAAATTTGAGAGGACTCCATCCTACTTTCCACCTTTCTGGAAAAAGCCTAGGTTCTTCTGAAGAATGATAAGTTGCCTCAAATTCAGATGAAGAATAATTCTTCATCTTACCCACAAACAAACAAAAATGATTGTAACATATTAAAAACAGCGCACCTGTTTTCCTTAATATATTTCATATTATATTTGTCATTAAAGAATGACATTACAGCATTCCAAAGTTGACTATTTAGTTTTCTGGATTCCTCTTGATGAAACTCTTAGAAAAAAAGAAAGAATTAACATTTATTAGCATCTGCGTGGTGTCAAGCAGTGTGATGGGTGCCTTGATCATTTGATGAGAGGCAGTATAGGAAGGTGGTTAAGATCAGTGTTGAGTTTGTATCTTTTCCTTGCTAGTGTGACCTTGATTGCTTTCCTTAATTTCTCTACGCTTAATTTTTCTCTTTGGTGAAATGAGTGAATCCTAGAGTCTATCTACCTCATGGGGTTGTTGTGAGGGATAAACTAAGTGAATGTAAGTAAAGCACTTGGAACCCTGGCATTCAGTAGGCACTCAATATTAGAAACTGGCATTCTCTGCATGGAGTCTTATAAAGTGACGGCTGTTATCTCCATTTTACTGATGAGGAAACTAGCACTTAGAGAGTTGAAGCAATTTATGTGGAAACAACATGGGAAGTCATACTTTAATATAAAGTAAGAACTTTTATCATTATATTGAGATTTTCCTCATTTTTGGCATGTATTGATAGCTTTCCCTCTGCATACTCAACTGGAGGGGGTAGGGGGAAGGAAGACCTGTGGCTGCCTATGTTGCTTAGATTAGATACAGTGGTTACTTTAAATCTGATAATTGCAAAGCGGATTACTGCAACACAACAAAATATCTCTGTTTAAGTAGTGTGTGTGCCTCTGGGGGGGGGGGCACAGAGGACTTGTTTCAAAACTTATGCATGAAGAATAAGAATGTTGACTGTGTTTGAATCAGAAAAACCACAGAAAAGAGCCTGAGGAGACCATGATCTAGTGGAAACACTGTGTAAGTCCTCTGAAGGTCATATTAACACCCACACAAGCAAAATCAAATAAACTGGATAATTGTTCAGGTCATAAAGCACTAGAGGCAGTTGATAGGTTTTCTAAGAGTCCAGGTAAAATAGAGGGCTTTGACTCTTAAGAATGACTCCAGAAATCTTCTGCCAACATCATAAGATGCACTGACAAATGCACGCACAAACCTAAAGGGCATCATAGAACTGGTTAAAATGTTTTTCTCTTTTTTCAATAGGCTGTCCATTTCTCTTACTTTTGCAATGAGCTTTCTCTCCATCCCAGGCACAGACAGGCATACCTTATGTGCAATTCGCTCTAGAACCCATTGGCAAAAGATAGGAAAGCTGAGAAAGAAAGCCCCTGAAGCAAGTAGATTGTTTCATTTGGTCCAAGTTTACTTAATGACTTTAAACCTTACATACATTATTTTTTTCCCTGAGATTTAGCTTTATATTATTCAAAATTTTATTTAGGTTGTAAAAACCACGTTAACAGTTATTACTTCATTACATTCCCAAGAAATCCCGTGGAATAATTTGGCCATCACTGGAACCCATATTTTATAATCAAGGATTCTAGACTTCAGATAAGTGATTTTTACTGGGACAAATGAAACAGAGTGGGCTTGGAACTATTAAAAGAAAAATCTGCTAACACAATTCTAAATATTGTATGTCCATTTATTTTTCAATCAGAACAACACACAGATGAAGTGGCAGTTATGAATATATCAATTTTACAGGTGAATTAACTGAGTATCTTAAGGTTACATATTTTACCCAAGATAAGAGCTGATAAATAGCAGAGGTGGATTTTAAGCCCAGACACACTGATTCTAGTTCCCACTCATTTGATCACTTGTCCACACTGCCTCTCTGAATGCAATGAAAATAATGAAGCTTGTGGTTCCTGCCTTTAAGTTAGTTACAATCTTTTACAAAAGCAGGAAAAAGTAGAATAAAGAGGCTTAATACACTAGTGAGTTCTGGTTTCTTTGGAAGGAAATGGATGTTGCATTGGGAATGTATACTATTTCAGTACTCCAGAGTTTGTCTCGTTGTTACAGTCTTGCTTTATAGGGTCTAGAGGCAGAAAATAGTTTTGCCTTATAGCATTTGAGGCTGAAGCTATTAGGTTTGTGGTGCTGAAATAAATATGTCTGCTGTTTCTGTTCTAAGACTCACCCAGGCTGGGAATATAATAGGGTTAGAAATTTAAATGTCTATAGGACTCAAACTATAATTTAAAGCCACACACTTTGGACTTCTCCACCGCCTATTCTGCAAGCTCCCTTAGAGTTAACTCCTTTGTCGCCAAAGCCAGCAATGTCCACGGGGCGTGCCCAGTGATATGGTTAGAGCCTGCAAACAGTTTCACTCACTCCAGGCTTTTACCAGCTGCCAAAGAAAGGAGGAGGCGGAGGGAAGAGTTAAACAGAACTTGGATCAGCTCAGGACGCCCATGTCCAAGGCAGAGCACTGAGGGCTGGGGGGTGACGAGATGCTGCCAGGAGAAGCACCTGGTCAAACAGACCAGTCTGGTTGGGCTTCAAGTTAGTTGCTGCCTTAGCCTGGTAGGTGCCTCGCGCGTCTTTTTGGCACAGCCCAAGCGGATATGAGAGTGTGAAGGGTGCACTCCGGCCAGGGCGCAGTAAGGGGAGGGCAGGAACGCTGGATCTGGGGAAATGCCAGCGACTGTGTCTTGCCTGTCCCTGCATTCCTCGAAGAGCTGCAGCTTTTCAGGGGTTTTCAGCAGAAGAGCAAAGTGCACGAGTAAAAGCACAGCTCGTCTTAAACACTGGCTCCTTGACCCCTTTCTTTTGGCTGCGGAGCCCTCCCTTGGACCCGCTTAAGGTACCCTCGCCCAACCACAAGTAAACCTCAGAGAAGTGAAATCTTCACGTAGCTTTCCGTGGGTTTATCAGGGGCCTGGGCATGCTCAGTAGGCTACTTCTCTCTCTCTCTCTCTCTCTCTCTCTCTCTCTCTCTCTCTCTCTCTCTCTCTCTCTCTCCCCCCCCCCACCCCTCTCAGAGGGTGGGTGGTGACAAGTTAGAAGCGCTTGCGGCAGGTCCCCGCCCCCAGGATCGGCCTCCTCCTGCAAGGGGATGAAGCACAGGTACGCAGCATCCTGACCCGGAGCTGGAGGGGCTGCGCCCGCCCGCGCGGCGACCCCCGCTCCCGCCCCGTACCCCAGCCTGAGGACGGCCCGCCGCTGTCCACGGTACTGCGGAGAGCTCAGCTCCGCCCTTCTCTTTCAGAAGGACAGCACCCCGCGTCACGTAACCCAGCCTCCTCGGGCTCCGCCGCCGCCTCCTCCTCCCCAGTCCCTTTCCTCTCCTCCTCCTCCCGCTCCCCTCCGTTGCCTGTTCTTCCCTCCCGCACTCCTGGAGCTGGACGCTCAAGCCTGACGCCTCTGAAAAGGCAGCGGCAGTCGCCTTACCCACAGACCTCAGGAAATCCGCTTGGACCGATGCATGCTTCAGGCTCAGGCTCGAGCTAAGGGGAAGAACCTGGCAGGTACAGAAGCTCAATTTGGATTGGGGGAGGGGATGGGGCGAGGCAAGCCTGAGAAGGGTATCTCTCCCCGTTGTTGTAAGGGAGCCAGGATCTGCTGCTACAAATGCACAGGGAAGGATGGGTGGTGGGAGGGTGGAGTAGCGATCCTGGTGGTTCTGCATGCAGCTTTCCAAATAGAAGGCAAGAAGAGGAGAGCGTGGAACCGGGGTAGTAACTTAAAGGGTCGATGCAGTGATTTATTAGCAAAAGAAAGAAAATAGATAAGTTAGAAACGCAAGCAATAGAATAGGTCTATTATCTACGTCTTCCTTTCTCTTCCCCAGCCGCCGCATGCTGTGCCTATCCTCAGTTTCTGTAGACCACTCCAGGCTCCGGGAAACTGCACTGGTATTAGAGATGGAGCTTAGAGACTGGGCGGGAAAGCCAGGCAGGATTTTGGGTGGGCACTGGTGTTGATGGACTTGGCAAAATCCAGGGGAGAATGAAAGGCACTTGTAAAATTTCCTCCCAAATTTCCAGGTTCTTTATGAAGGTATATATTGAAGGGTGCATAGAAAGGTGTGTATGCATGGGAGTGTGTGTGTGTGTGTGTGTGTGTGTGTGTGTGATACCACAAACATATCAAAATAAATGCAACTGCAGCCGTTGAGCATACCGTATCGATCCTTCCAGTGGCTTGGGAATGAATTTGATTCTAGAAATGAAAGAAAAGATTAATGATGCTGTTAGTCTGTTTTTGAATTAGAGCGCTTCTTCCTTTGGCTGCAGTAAGGTTGTTTTTCAGATCCTTTCATATCATCCTCTAATTCGTGAACTCCCAGCTTTTCCCTGGCACCTAGAGAGAATCCTCTTTCTCCATATCAATACAGATACTCTCACACACAATGAGCTTCCTCTAAGAACTGGGAGAGTCCGTTGACCTCCCCCGTGTGTTAATACATATGTGTGTTTTCCCCCTTCTCCATTCCTTAAACAACAACAACAACAACAACAACAACAACAAAAAACTGCCAAGGTTTGCATTTGGAGGAAGGTAGAAGAGAGGGTGAAGAAAGGTTTTGTGATCTATGTAATAGTGATTAATAAAATAATCGGACCCAGCGGAGTCACACAGGAAAAGGATTTTCTAACCCATGAGCTTGGAGATGGTTACAAAGCACTATTTTTGATCTTGAAATTCCAGGATTATTTCACAAACGATGGAAGATTTGGCAGATTCCTGAGTCCACTTTAAAAAAATGAGAACAATTCATTATCTCAGAATGATTTTTAAGAGCACCTTTCGTAGGGCTTGGCATAGGAGTAGACAAGCTATAGCTGGTGACTGCTGATGGTGTGGGATGTAGCAGCCATAATAAATAAGCTACTGGGGTTTTTGTTTCCTTTTGCTAGTGGGCAGTGTGTGTGTGTGTGCATGTGTGTGCGCACGCGTGTGTGTGTTTTGTGTATGTGTTGAAAGAGAGAGAACCAGTCATCAATTTCATCTGGGGAGGAACTTGAAGTGGGATCCCCGAGCTTGGTGGCTCTCAGCTGACACCTGTAGGGATTGTTCTGTACTGAAGAGAAATGCTCTCAGCTCCCTCCATGGAGGAGCAGCAGCACAATGCGGTGCCATAAATTACTGCTGGTTTCAGCTTGTAGAAGGGGAAAAAGTGTTAATTGGATAATGAGGTCTGTGTCCAGGCAATAACTTGTGTGTGTGTGTGTGTGTGTCTGGGGTGGGGGTGGGGGATACATGTGTTTGCTCAACATAATCAGATTATACATTCATGAATTTTTGTCTAAATATAAGAGTAATATTTGTTTGTTAAAAAATGAGTTTAAAATTGCTATTTATGATTTCTGTTCCATTTCAAAAACCTGCCAGATTAGTGTTGAATAAAGACAGGTGATTTAATAGCATTGTAATTCAGAGATACAGTTTTAAATTCTAGCTTCTTAGAGTCACATCAGCTAAGGTAACACACATGGTCGTTCTGACCACACATGTTCTGAGCTGACAGCCAGATAAGTACTTGAGGAGGCGGTAAGTGCACTACGCAGTTAGGCAAATACTAACTACACATCTGTAGAGGAGTTTGTAATATGGCAATTGAGTCATAAATGCTGCTAAAAATAGATACCTAACTCCAGTGGGATGTTTCCTCCTCTACTATATTATTCCTTTATTAAAAAACGACAGGAAAATACTTGTTTGAAATTTTTAAAAGACTCTCAAGAAACCATTAATATTCTTTCTCTGTCTGAGAAAAAGAACAAGATAGGAGTGTTATACAGATCCAAGGGAGCACTTCCCAGTGGGCAGCTTGATCTTCTTTGCCTACTGTCAAATCAGCTATTAACTGAGAAAGGAATAGGTTGTATTTTTATTGTCCATGTAACTGCTACACAATATAAACAGAGTTCTTTAAATGGCCCTTTCCCTCCCCTCCCTTCATGCATTTTAAAAAATTAGACTTTCTTAGGAAAAGGAAGAAATAACCATAACCAAGACTCTATGACAATCTGGGAGGGTTACCTGTTAACAGTTACATAGACTACAAGGGTATAATGGCTAATTGTGTGTAATATTAACTATTGGGACACATTATCTCTTACTTGTAGATCAGAAGAAATAAGCTCCTCCCAATAAGGATAACTATGGTGTACTAGCAGCAATGGTTATATTCCTGACTTCTGAGCAGAATAAGGACTTATATGATGCTATGGATGACTTTACAACTTCATTTTAATTCTCTGCAGATTTCTGGGTCCTTATTAAAAGGCAAAATAAAGCCAAAATGCATCACCAACACACAACCAATTGATACGCTGGCCTCTCAGTGTGGCCTTGCAGAGGTGGAGAGAAAAGACGAGGGGCTGTTGTGATTTCCACATCTAACAGCTTCTGGCTGCTTCACAGCTCTGGCTTGGAAGACCTACTCTTGGGGAAGGAAAAGGAGAAGTGAAATCCAGCCTGCGAGGCCATACTCGAGGAATTCTGCTTTGGCTACTGTGGTGCTGGAAGTCCCTGAGATGACAGCAGAAGCAGGCCTTTGACACTCCTCTGTTGATGAGTGGTGCTCTAAGGAGACCAGGAACCCCCCTGCTCCCTCCTGGGTTGGGACACTGCACCTGGAGAGGGCGCTCACAAGCATCTGAGGATTCTGGCTCATTGCTGGCTCCTTGTACTTCCCCGAGGAGCCTTTACTTCCCACCTGATTCTAACCACTTCCCTTTTGCCTGGTGCCTCTGATGGTGCCTGGCAGGTGATAATATCTGAAGAGTGAGTGAGTGAAGCATCTGTTGACACCATCGATGCCCTTGAACTAGTTGATCGGACTCAAATGGAGGAGTGACTTCCCTTGACCTTCTGTCGACGCCTCTTCCAGAACCTTGCTTCCAAAGTGTATCCTCCCTCTGGTCTGGACGTTCTGTGGCTGCCCTGCACCCCTGGGGTCCACCTCTTCCAGTTGGGCAGGGACTATAAGGAGAGAGGGCGGGGTTGCTGGAAGAAGAAGAAGAAAAAAAGAGCTCGATAAAGGAGGGCGCGCACCCCTCCGGCTCCCGCCCACCCCCCCTGACCCTCCCTCCTCCCCCCTGCCCGGGCCCTTCTTTCTGCATCACGGGGTCCAGGACGACCGTGACCCTGTCGGCCCCGGCGCCCCCCCGCCGCACCCCAGCCCCGAGCATGGGGACGGCGCTGCTGCTGCAGCGCGGGGGCTGCTTCCTGCTGTGCCTCTCGCTGCTGCTGCTGGGCTGCTGGGCGGAGCTGGGCAGCGGCCTGGAGTTCCCGGGCGCCGAGGGCCAGTGGACGCGCTTCCCCAAGTGGAACGCCTGCTGCGAGAGCGAGATGAGCTTCCAGCTGAAGACGCGCAGCGCGCGCGGCCTCGTGCTCTACTTCGACGACGAGGGCTTCTGCGACTTCCTGGAGCTCATCCTGACGCGCGGCGGCCGCCTGCAGCTCAGCTTCTCCATCTTCTGCGCCGAGCCCGCCACGCTGCTGGCCGACACGCCGGTCAACGACGGCGCCTGGCACCGCGTGCTGCTGCGCCGCCAGTTCCGCAACACCACGCTGCTCATCGACCAGGCCGAGTCCAAGTGGGTGGAGGTCAAGTCCAAGCGCAGGGACATGACGGTGTTCAGCGGCCTGTTCGTGGGCGGGCTGCCGCCCGAACTGCGCGCCGCGGCGCTCAAGCTCACGCTGGCCTCGGTGCGCGAGCGCGAGCCCTTCCGCGGCTGGATCCGCGACGTGCGCGTGGACGCCGTGCCGGCCCTGCCCGTGGACAGCGGCGACGTGAGGCTGGACGACGAGCCGCCCAGCAGCGGCGGCGGCGGGAGCCCGTGCGAGGCGGGCGACGAGGGCGAGGGCGGCGTGTGCCTCAACGGGGGCGTGTGCTCCGTGGTGGACGACCAGGCCGTGTGCGACTGCTCGCGGACCGGCTTCCACGGCAAGGACTGCAGCCAAGGTAAGGCCCGACGCCGCCCCTGCCCCGGGGCCTCGGCCTGGGCGGCCCGGCGGGTGCAGTGGGGGCTGCCTGCTCAGGACCCAGGACCGCGCGGGGGAAGACCGGTCCCTGGCCTGGGCGCCTCCTGCGCTCCCGCCGCTGCGCCCTTGGCAGCTTCTTCGGGGCTGAGCAGCCTCGTTTCCCGGTTCCGTTTCCTCCCGGGATCCCTTTCCACCAGCCCTGCTGCCCACCTCGTGGCCAGGAGGGTGCCCTGTGCCGTCCATGCCTTGAAGCCTTTGCCAGGCTGCTTCCCGTCTGCACGGGGCCAGGGCCCCCCTGAGTCACCGCCATGCTCGCCAACATCACCTTACAGTGGTGGAGGGCACACATTTCCCCCATTAGAAAGGCAAGTAAGCCTTAGAAGATTGGCACAGATTTCCCCCATTAGAGAGGCAAGTAGGCCTTAGGAGACTGGGCACCCGTCACCTTGCACCAGAGGGCACAGATTTCCCCCCATTAGAAGCAAGCAGGCGTCAGAAGACTGGGCACCCGCCTGGTGAGGAGTGGAGTGCAGGACAGGCTCAGCGTGGCTGAGGAGCTCAGGTAGGGACGCTTGGTGAAGGGCAGGGAGACAGGACACGTGGGCACCGCTGTGCCTTCTGCAGGTCAAGCGTGAAGTCCCGCTCCTGGTTGTGGAGAACCGGGGAGGAGCATGTGAAGATTTTCTATGGCTACGACCAAGTCCAGCATTGGTCGGTTTAACAGTAAAACGATGTGATTTCTGTGGTTTCTAAAGGGGGAGACAAGCCAGCTCATGTTTAGAAATGTTAGAGATGTCATAGCATTTCTCAGTTAGCAGATGCTTTGGGAAGCTGAGTAGTAGAGAAATGTAGATGTCGCTAGACTGGGAAGCGAATAAACAGGGGCCGCACCTGAAGGACTGGGAGAGATTATCTGAGGGTAATCAGCAAATGGCATTTAGCTGAGTAGTGGAAGAAAGTTGTCCTTTCTGTTGTTCTTGGGGATTGAGAGTGTGGCGTTTAAAATAAAATCAGATCCCAGTTTTATTGTCTCCCCTTTGAAAATCCAGTCATTAGTGTGTTTCTCCCATGTCACTGCATGACAGTGATCAAGGAACAGTATTGTTGTGAAAAGACAGAAAAGCCTCTGAACAGACAGTGAGTGATATGAAACCAGTGAAACGGATAGATGTGTGGCTGACCCGGAGAGAAGGTGTCAGGGTCAACTCAAGGCAATCAACACATGGGCAAATGGTATTTACGGCTGAAATTTAAAGAGAGGTGAATTCTTAAATCTGATTTTGAAAGCTGTAGGGACTAAGCTCTATGTATGGTTGTATATTACTGTATGTCTTCTGGGTTTTTATTTTTGCTGACACTGCTAAGGGGAACTAGCCCTAGTAAATCTTATTAGATTTGGCAGTTCTCTCTCACTTTAAGAAAAACGAAGGCTTGATACAATTTGTATTGTTTAAACAGCAAAGGGAGATAGGAGGGGGGAAAGCTGGAGATTAGGAGAGTTCCTGAGTTTATAAAAAAAAGTAAGAGGTTATTTTCTTGCTCTGTCTTCATGGGGGCTTTTGTTTTCATTATATTTTGGCTTCAGTCATTATTAAGTCATTATTGAAAGCTATTCCATGGCCTATACCGCACTTCAGTGTGGCCAGTAAATTTCCATGGATTTAGCATCAGGCTTTGTAGTTATGTTTTACATAAATAAAACAGCATATGTTTCCCTCTACCAAATCTAGCTCAATTGAAAATCATGATTCAGATAACTGCATGTGATGAGTTGCCATAATATAATTTGAAGTTGCATTCCTCTACACTGATTAATAGAAATGAATAAAAATGAACATTATTTTATGGCAAAAACTGCTGTAAGTATTCCAGTGGCACTTTAAAATACAGAGCAGGCCATTTAATAAAGAACACATAAGGTATAACTTCCTTAAATTATGAAACTAATATGATCCAGCTTGTTCTCTGTGGGAAAGTGTTTGAAATGACAATTTTAATTTTTCCATGTATTTTTAACATGGGATCCAGGGGTCATGTGTAATCAGGAGTAGCTCAGATTGGAGAAAGCATGGTGACAGTAATATGTTGATGAGAAGCAGAATTAGATGTCTCTGGAATGCTTTTTATTTCTTTTCATAAGGGGAAGAATTTCCAATTACCAAACTACGTAACTGAACATTATAGTACCTGATGCATAAGGTAATCCAACCCAGAAAAGAAAATCCACCAGGATTTATCTGGAGCATCGATTCATTTTGAAAATTTGAGCCTGAACAGGAGTGCAGAGGTCACCACTAGTCATGGAGAGAAAACAAAAGGCTGGATTCCTTTGATTATCTGAGGAATGGGGGATGCAGTGATAAAGGCAGCCTTTCTCCCCGAAAGGATTGGCTCCATTTTGATGATTTTCCCTGTTTCATGTGTGTCAAGTGACTATTAAATAATTAATTGAGAATTGATGCCTCTCCCAACACCAATCATCTACTGATGGCTAGGGATAGATCGTTTCTATTCAGACGAAGTAGAAACAACGCCCTGCCTCTAGGCAGCATTCACATTCTTTTAAAAAACTAATTCAAAAACAGATAAATGCACATTCATTAGAGAAAATTTAGTAGAAAAAAAAACCAACAAAACAGCAAACATTAAATAAAATTTAAATAATGTCTGGTGTCAACTATAATTTTTTTAATTAATAAAAAATGTCTACTATTATTTTAGTTGTTTTCATATTCAAAATACCACAGAGTTACTAGAGAGACAACTAGCCTATCCTCTTTCCCCCTCCCTGGCCGAGAATGTCTTGAAACAATTTATGCATCTGTGAGCTTTTAGAATGTTTTTATTTCATGAGTTCACTTTTATTCTCACTATTTATTCTGGCCTAGCAAATTTAATTTATTCATTTATGTAGTAATGGAAAGAAAATGAATTAAAAAAGGTTATGAGTCATGAACGGGTTAGTGGCCAAGCCTGGGCACAAACACTGATTCTCTGTCTGTATTATCATGTCTGCTGAATAAGATTTCTAGTTTATTAGGGTTGATATTTTTTCAGGTTCAGGCATTAATCAAGAGAAATATATATATGGCTGATGGAACGGAACTAGCTTATGCATCAGTTCCATTCTTTGACCTTTAAAGTCAGTCCCGGAATGGAACTATCTAAGAATGTCATCTTTTCTCATTGATGACTGCTTGTGGGGTACATAGCTTTTTTAGTGAATAATACTCATCTAAGTGCCTCAGGGACATTATTATTTAATAAGTTTCCACTTAAGAGGGCTAATAGTTTCCTAGCAGCTAAAAAGAATTAGTGAATTCCATGGCTACCCACCTTAAAAATGAGAATAAAAGGCTGATCCATGACAAATTAAGTTAAACTTTTTATGATTTCCAGGTCCAAGTTTCATGTATTTCAGGATCATTTATATTAAAATTTCATACTAGACTCTGGCTCTTTTGTTTACATCCCCTGTTTAAATAGCCATTAACACATATGGCTTGTGATGGTTGATTGCTTGATATTAACAAACATGGCATTCTGATGGATGTCATTTAATATAGCCCCTGTATTCTCTGACTTTACTAAGAGGACCAGATAGACAACCCTATTCATTCATGTTTTTACTCATTCATTTCTTAAAATTGAGGGCTTTGCATGCACCTGAGTACTAGACTCAGGCAATAAAATGGTAAACTCTCAGAAATAGTTACTTTCTTCACAGACCTTGCATTCCAGTGAGGAGGCACAATACTTAAAATAAATAAATAGATGGGAATTTTAAATGGTAGTATTTTGGAGGACTGATACACGGAATTGTGATGACTTAAAATAGTGTGAACTGAGCTAATCAAAACAGGTCTTACTGAAGAGTGATCTCTAAACTATACCCCAAGAGATGAGAATGAGTTAATTAGGTAAGGGCAGAGGACAAATACTAGGTACAGGATCCTGGTACAGGAGATGGCACGGTACATTCAAGCAATTGAGTGAAGTTCCTTGAGTACGGAGTTCTTAGAGGGAGCAGGACCAGATTTTACAGGGCTTTCTAGACCTTGTCAGTGATTTTGGTCTTAATGTAAAAGTGGTAGAAAATCACTGTAAAGAGTTTTGTGTGGAAGGTGAGGAGGAGGATGCCATTATTATATTTATGTTTCAAAAATGTCACTCTGGCTACGCAGTGTATAGAACAGATTGATAGGGGGACAGAGGAAACATTATTTTCTGTTTGTCAGTCAACATTTGTTAAGCACCCACTGTAAGCTGTGGACAGAACTAGGGCACATAGAGAAAAACAAGACTCTTTCTCTAAGGAAGTTAGAATCTTTGTTAGTGTACTTACGTGGAGAAATCTAAGGCTACTCGTTATTTGGAACACTCTGGTTCTGTCTGTAAAAGCAAAGCATTCTTTGAACCTTTTTGTGACTTGTCATGTGGTTTCTGGCAGATATACCCATTGACTCTGAAAGCTCTGGGCCCCACTGGCAATGTCGTGTTTTATTATACCCTCAAGTACCCAGCTAAACATGTCTTTCTTGTGACAGTGTATGTTGGTAGATTGATTTTGGGCTTTCAATATTTTAACCACTACAATAAATAAAAATATTATGTAGATACTTATAATCTTTGTGAGGGGAAAAAAAAACCCACCAGCATTTACCATATAGACAAAAACCATTCAGAGATTTTACCAGAGTTTTGTTTGAAGTCTACCATTGTAGGGTAAGGTGCATCATCTGTGATGAGAAAGCTTGGAGTGCAATGGAGAAGTCCATCAATAATTTTGATATACATAAAATATTCTGGGAAGCTCTTAAAGTGAAAGGCATCTATCAGGTCTAGCAAAAAAAAAAAAGTTTATCTTGACTATAAATTAATATCCAAAATTGAGTTATGACTATAGAATGCCACAACAAGGTGGAATATATTAGTTTGAGATTTTAATTGTTTTGAGTTGCAATTGTAGTGTAGAGGTTAAATTATACAGACTCTGGGGCCACACTACCTGATTTGAGAGGTTATACACTCAAACTTCTATTCCTTATTTTTGTCATCTGTGAAATTGGACTAATAATCATATTTCATAGGGATCTTATCAAAGTTAAGCAGATGCTTTTATGTCAAGTTTTGAGAACAGTTGCCTGACACATAGCAAGCATTCTGAAGTGTCTACTTGGTATTTCTTTGTAACTACTACCACCATCACTAGCACCACCATTTTTTTAAGATCACTTTCCAGCACAATTCAAATATGGATCATTTTTTTCTCATTTAAAATAAATTGTGATGTCATAATAATCTTTGATTAGCTTAAAAGTTTCAACTTAAAAATAAAGGCAAGTTATAAAGACAGTGTCCTCTGTTTTATATAGTTGTGCTCTACTATTACTTATGTCTACTTATGATTCAAACTATTTTTAAAAATGTTATTCTGTTTGAGAATTTTTACTATGATTAAACAGCCTTTAATGCAAAATCATTTGTAAAAACTATCACTTTCCACATAAACTAATACCTTTATCCATCCCAATCCTATACATAGTGATTTTTACTGTATTTATCCTAATGTATAGGGGTTGATATCTATCCTATTTATAATTTGTCTTTGAGGCTTTCCTATAAGTTAAAGTTATTTACAAGGATGCTGCAGAGAAGTTAGGTAATATGTTTGAGCTTTAAATGTTCAAATAAGATATTCTTATAGTTATTATGAACAGATTATATTTTTATCATAAGATTATATATATCTATTGAAATCATGTTTCAGTTTTGGATATCATTAAATGAATTGTGCTAATTTAACTGATTATTTAAAAAAACTCTCCTGATTGACTATAGAAAAGACTTTATAATATTTCTGTTATTCTTAACTGCATTGTTTGAATTAGGATCTTGAGCCATACTGGTTCCTGAAAACAGTTATTGACCCCATTCTATATCTCTTTCTCAGTGAGCATTTGGTGGCTACACTGGTTGTAGGGTTAACTATAAATGTGCATTGAAAATTAGGCTTTATCATAGACTAGAGGCCTGGTGCACAAAAATGTGTGCACTCAGGGGAGTCCCTCAGCTCAGCCTGGCCTGTGCCCTCTCCCAGTCTGGGACCCTTTGGGGGATGTCCACCTGCTGGCTTAGGACTGATCCCCAGGGGAACAGGCCTAAGCTGGCAGTCAGACATCCCTCTGGCAGCCCAGGAACCCTCAGGGGATGTGCACTTGCCAGCAGGGAGCAAACCTAAGCTGCAGTTGGATATTCTTAGCACTGCTGAGGTGACAGGAGAGGCTCCCACCACCACCGCTGTACTGGCAGCCGTCAGCCTGGCTTGTGGCTGACCAGAGCTCCCTCTGTGGGAGTACACTGACCACTAGGGGCAGCTCCTGCATTGAGTATCTGCCCCCTAGTGGTCAGTGTGTGTTATAGTGACCAGTCATTCCTAGTCATTCTGCTGTTAGGGTCAATTTGCATATTACCCTTTTATTATATAGGATAGTCAGGCTTTGTTTTAGTATGGAGATATAATAAACTTTCTAGCAGAAGTTGCTATGCAAACTGTACTTTCAAAAAGTACACAAGTATTTTTTGATATAATTCAAAATATCATTTTTGCATTCTAAGAGTTTTTAGTTCATGATACAGAACACTTATACTTTTTGTGTATACTTCTCTGTAATTTTATTGCTGAGTCCCATTTCCATTATTTGGAAGTACAGGAATCAGTAACTTCATGTTCTTTGCTGAATAGTATATCTTAAAATGTTTCAATTAGGTTTTGAAAGAAAGGTTTTGTTTGTTGCTTTAGATCCTTTCAGAAATTGCAGGGCTTTTTGTTTTTCTCTCTTACACATGGATTCCATGTATTTTTTCTTGAATATGAGAATCAGTGCAATGCTGTCTCATCTTTCTGCCATGTTATTATTTACACAAAATGTGTAAACAAAATATGGCATGGGATCTGAAAAACTAAATTCAAGACACAACATTGCCTCTAAACCACTGTTAAAAGTAGTGTAAGGCCACCAATGTTTATGCTTTATTTTCAATATTGTAAATGGAGAAACAATCAGACTACTAATATATTGTAAACTCCTGCTAACCTACCTCATAGGCTATTTGTGAGTAGCTAATAGAAGTAAACGCTCAGAAAAACATCAAAATTTGAAAGAAAAGTCCAACGGCAACAGGGAAGATAAGCTCTAGGATGTTATGAGTGTTAACACTGATAATGTGAAACATGGTTCTGTAAATCTACTTTGGGGTCATTTTAGGTAATTTATGCTCAATAGTATGCATAACATTTGGTAGATTTCTCTTGTTACACATTGATACATCAGTACTGATTGAAGAGAACATTGGTCCCCTTGTTCCTCATGTGTGAAACATAATGGAAATGTAATTTAGGGCAACAACTATATGAGTACCTATTATATGATTCTGTTTTCATAAAGTTCAAAACAGACAACTAACCTATGGTGATATAGGTCAGAACAGAGGTTACCTTGTAGTGGTATTGACTAGAAGAAAACATAGTGGCGCCTTTGACTTGATCTGGATGATGCTCACATGGGTATATATATTCATAAAAATTCACTGAACTATAGACTTAAAATTTATTTTCTTTACTGTATCAAATTATACAAAAAATGCTGCTCAGTGAGTATCACTGCCCTGAATACATTAAAAAATTTACTTACAAAGGAATTTATATTTTAAAATTTTAGGTAAGAGTCAAATATTTATAACAAACACAGGATCATTTCAGATAGCAAGTGTATTTATATTTGAATAAATCTAACAGAAACAAGTATTCTGTTTTAAACATCTGTACAACCTTTGACCTTGTTTCCAATTTCTGTGTGCTCATAATGGAAATTAGACATAGGTTCTTATTTACATTTGCATCTATTGAGTGAAAGACCTACCAACATATTCAAGCAATGTAAGTTTTCCAGTTATGAGGACTTAACTGCTGAAATTTTCAGTAAATGAGTGATAAGGATGTTATAAGAGCTCAATACATTTTTAAGTTAGTGATTGGATATTGGAGGCAACATTGCTAGTCTGACCATAAATTCCATAATACTGTCTAAGTCTAAAAATGTACATGATTTCTCCCCCAAAGTATTAGGAATCACAGCATTTCAAAAGGTGTACTAGGTACCCTCCCTTTAATGGTGCTATAAGCACCTCTTGAATTCAAATACATTTAAAATCATTCTGTTGAGAATCACAGCAGTTAATATAATTTAGTGCTTATTGTACAGTGTGTTTCCTCCATTTTATTTATTCTTATGACATCCTACTTGAAAGGGTTTATAAAATTCCCCTTTTTATAGATGAGAACATTGTGGATTAGAAAGGCTAACTTGCCCAAAGTTCCATAGGTCAGTGGCAGAGCCTAGGTGTGCCCATTGCCCCAGCAGGCAGCTCTGTCCATTATATTACATAGCACGTGCCCTTTCCCTAACAAACAGCTAATGGATGCTGGGAATTTGTTCACTAATTGCCAATTTGGTGCTAATTTGAATGGCTGACGTATAATAAAGGTTTTAGCATGAAGATTGTGGCAGACCCTTAAATTTCCTGCCATTTCCTGATGTGATCATAATGAAGAAATGGAATAGCTTGTAAGAATCCATCATACTTTGTTCCTGTAATTTGCTTATTTGCTTTTTTAGTGGGCTTAAATTCTGCTTAATGTGTAGATTCTACTTTAATGTAAGAAGTAGTAAAGCCCCAGTATATTGTGTCTAAAGGACATTACAACTAATTCTTGATCTTTTGAATAAAAATCCTTAGTTTTCATAAAACAAGCAATTCAAAATTTCTATTCATTTCAGAGGTTGGGAGATAAAATTATTGAAAACATCCAAGTCCATGGTGATTCAGCACAGATGTAAAGACCTAGCCCAGTCACATTTGTAGATAGTTCGTGCGAGTTGCTGAGTTAGAACATGGTTCTGCCGAAGATAGAGATGATGGTACACAGGGCACTCAATTGAAAATATGGAATGAGAAGACAGTGTCTCTTTTTGGATAAGTGAATTTCGCTTTCCAATGCATTGCCTAAAATGGAACTCAGGAGCCTTTCTTGGAGTTTAGAAAGATATTCTCTGTGCTGTTTCTGGTATATATGACAAACGATTATTGGAGAGCAGTGGGAGGAAAACAAGTCTGACCTTGCAGGCCAAAGCTGCTGACCCAGTCCCTTGTCTTGTTACTGGTGCTCAAAACTCTCTGGCCTGTAATTAGAAATACACTGACACCACAATAGCTGGCAAGTGGTACTTCAAATAGCCCTGTCTCAGGCTGCTTCTCAGCAGGGATCCATTGGTCCAAAAGTTAGAAAGGGAGCTGCCAAGAAACAGTTGCTTCACTAGCATTCTGATGCCAGGAGGGGCTTTCTAGGTTTAATTTTAGACATAGTGAATTCCGTGTGGATGGCAATCCATAATGGAAGTGGCTACCCTTGTTCGTGACCCAGCAGTACCTGGCCTTGTATGTGGAGCTAGGTAAGCTTAAGGGTTCATCAGACATTGCTAGATACAGCAGAATGAGCCAACCTGGGCCTGCAGTGGCAAGGAAATGAAAGACTCCTGTTTTTGTTCTAAGTAATGATGTCTCTCTGTAATTATGCATGCTGGGACTCTCCTTAGGGAAATAGCTGTCATGGCAGCATAGAAGTATAACTGTTGTGTGGAAGACACTGCTGTTCCATTTAAACTCTTTATCTTGAGTACAAAATTGTTTTTTTATTAGCAAATAATGTAATAATTCACTTAAAATTATTACATGTGATGCCTACGGTGCTAGATGTTTAATTTATCCAGTTAGAAACATTGTAAAGTAGGAAGTTATATATTGTATTTTATGACCTAAATGCACAATTCAATGTGTAGGAGAATACATCTACAGATCCTTATTGGGCCAACTTTTTGTGAAAGAAAAATATTGAGGTCAGTATTTCAAAATAATGAGACATTGCCCTGGCTAGGTGGTTCAGTTGGTTGGAACATTGTCCAGTATACCTTAAAGGTTGTAGGTTAGATTTCAGGTTAGGGGACATTCCTAGGTTGTAGGTTCTGTGCCTGATCGAGATGTATATGGGAGGTAACCAATCCATGTTTCTCTCTCTCATGGATGTTTCTCTCTTTCTCTCAAAGCAATAAAAACATATCCTAAAGTGAGGTTTAAAAAATAAATTTAAAAAAATAATGATATACTTACTTTTGATATATAAATGTGTATGTGTGTATATGTATATCAATTCAGAAATATATATACACACACACATGACATGCACAATAAAATCGCATAATGTATGCAGATATATTATTTTTAAAAAGTCTTGCAAATAAAATGCTCAAAAACATATATTATTTAAGCATGTCATTAAAATATAATATCTTTATGACTCTATATATATACTAGGGGCCCGGTGCACAAAAATTTGTACACTCGGGAGGTACCTCAGCCCGGCCTGTGCCCTCTCGCAGTCTGGGACCCCTCAGGGGTTATCCACTTACTGGCGTGCCTGGCCAGCCTGGATGAGGGGCTGATGACTGTTTGTAGGCTGGCAAAGCCCCCCAGTGTGGACCCTCACCCCATTGGGGTGTGGCAAGCCTAGATGACAGGCTGAGGGCTGTTTTTCAGGCTGCCCACAGTCCCTTCAGGTTTTGGATCCCTACTGGGGTACCTGGCCAGACTGGGTGTGGGGCTGAGGGCCGTTTTCAGGCTTTCAGGGTGCCCACAGCTCCCATTGACCCAAGGTCCCAGTGAGGCTGGCTGGAATCAGGTTTCTGGGGTTTATTTATCTTCTATAATTGAAACAATGTTGGCTTAAGCCGAGGCCTACGCAGGTAACAAAACCTCCTGTTTGCTTCAGCTCAGTGGCTTCTATAATTGAAACAATGTTGCCTTAGTAGAGGCCCAGGTGGCCTAGGCAGACAGTTTCCTCCATCGCTGGTGCAATGGAAGCCTCCTGTTTGCTTCAGCTCTGTGGCTTCTACAATTGCAACTATGTTGCCTTGAGCAGAGAGAGGCCCAGTGGGCCTAGGCAGACAGTTTACTCCTGGTGCATTGGAAGCCTCCTCTTTGATCTAGTTCCCTGGTGGTTGGCCTCCATCTTGGCTGGGTTAATTTGCATACAGCTGCTCCAATTGGCTGATGGGCATGTCTTAGGCATCCCAGAGAAACAAGACCTTAGAAACCTAAAATATCTATCCTTATTTTAAGACAAATGCCTTTGTGTGATCAGACATGGTGTTAAGATATTTTGAGGTTTCTGCAAAGGAGCATTTTTATATCATCAACTAGAGGCCCAGTGTATGAATTCGAGAGGTTCCCTCTGCCTGGCTTGCAGGATTGGGCTGAAACTGACTCTTCAACATCCCCTGAGGGGTCCTGGATTGTGAGAGGATGCAGGCCAGGCTGAGGGACCCCACTGGTGCACAATTGGGGCTGGGAGAGACGTGGAAGGTTGGCCAGCTGGGGAGGGACTGCAGGAGGGCTCCAGGGTGTGTCTGGCCTGTCTCACTGAGTCCTGATCAGCTGGACCCCAGCAGCAAGCTCACCTGTCGGTCAGAGTGTCTTTCCATGGTGGTCAGTGCATATCATAGTGAGCAGCTGAGCAGCCTTAGCATATCATTAGCATATTGTGCTTTGATAGGTTGAATGGCCAACTGGACAACTGGAAACTTAGCATATTAGGCTTTTATTATATAGGGTTAACAGCATTTCAACTGTTCCTGGGGGTTGTGTGAAAAAATGTTTTATGTCTTGCTTTAACATTGCTCTCACAGTTACCAAGAGTAATTTACTTTGATGGAACTTTAGTCTTATTAAATTATAGTTATTATTTAACTATTTATTAAAACATGCCATAATTATGTCCCAGTGGGTGAAAAAAGTCAAGTTAATATCAATAATGACTTCTTTAAAACTTTCATACATAAGAAAACCAGGGGATTAAACTTACTTTCTGAGCTCCCACTGAATTTAATACTATAACTCAAGACTACCACAGGAATATTTTGAAACAGCCATTTTTGAAAAGCCAGTGATAGCTGTGAAACCTCTTTTACCAGAGTAATTAGGAAATCTATAACAGTTTTCATTTTCAATGCTTAAATGTCATAAGTTTCAGAACATGCTTCATTGGTCAGTGTTAACATTATATGGAAATTTTTGGATACATATATAATTAATTTTATCTTCCTATGGCTTCTTAAATCTTTATTTCAATTAGAATAGTAGATTAAATTATTATGGCTTTCTTCTATCACAGTTTATATTTTTTGGCTTCAAATAACATTTAAAGATTTTTCTTTTTTATTGTTTGAATTTATTGTTTTTTTCTTCTCCTCTCTAGATTGACTTACTTCATAAAAGTACAGGCAGAGGTAGAGCTTCGGGAATTAGAATTACTAGTATTCTTCACCTGAGAACGGCGCTCCTCCATGACTGTTAGTTGAGAGCTGTGCACATTCTCAGAGGTCATTGGAAATGAAGAGTATTGAGTACCTCCCTTTCTCTCAGGCCTCAGATGTTTTTCATTCTGGATAAAATTCTTGTTTGTTTGACACAGGAAAAAATGTTGAATTTCATCCTAAACAGAAGCAATAAAGATTTGGATTGGGTCCAAATATACTATATCCTGGAACATCTTCTGTTCACAAGAGACAGAGAGTGGAGGGATAGTGTGTCCTCAGGGATGCTGTAAAACTTCTAATGTGTAATAAATGAGAAAATGAGACAAAAACTGAGAGAGAGTAATGGAACAAAGGAGAAAAGAAGATGATTGGGGGGAAATGAATGTTGGAGAAGAGAGAGAGAGAGAGAGAGAGAGAGAGAGAGAGAGAGAGAGGGAGAGAGAAAGGATAGAGTGAACCTAATTTTAAACAACCGGAACTTCTGGTTAGTGGAGGAGGGGACTAGACCATGGATTTGTTGACTCTAGCTCTGGGATTGAGTTGCGGAGAATAGGAGGAAAAGGATAAATACATTATTATCTACACTTCAGTCATTGGAAGTATAATCATTCTATCTCTAGGTTCTGGCATTGTGTCACTGGACTTTTTCTTACCAACTAATAACAACAACAATAATATTAGCAAAATCTTACATAACTCACACTCTGTGTTATGCACTATTTTAACCTCTTTGCACATTAATTATTTTAGGCATTGTCACAACCCTATAAGGCAGATGCTGTTTCCTCCATTTCACAGATGAGAAGACTGAGACCCAAAGAGATTTTCTTCAGTTGCCCACGTTCACACACTAGGGTTTGGTAAAGGTGGCATTTGACACAAGGCTGCATGACTCCTGGGACCATGCCCTAAACTTGTAATTTCCTCTTTTTTTAAATAAGTAATAACTGATTATATGTCCTCCACACTGTTTTACAGATGAGGATCTCCCCTGTGTTTAAAAGATGTCTGCATTAGCTAATGCCATTACATATATATGTATACACTGAGTGGCCAGATTATTATGACCACCTGATGTTTGTAGGCAAATTAGCTATAATTTTGCACTGAAGTTGTTAGAGGACCAGACCATTATAAATAGGGAAGCAGGTTGTTTACCACAACAGTAGAAGTGATTTTTTTCTGAAGATATGGGTAAACGATGCGATTTAACAGCCTTTGAACGTGGGATACACACACACACACACACACACACACACTTTCTCTCTGAGTGGCCAGATTATTATGACTACCCCATCAGTACTTTGTTGGGCCACCTTTTGCCTTCAATATTGCAGTGATTCTTCTTGGCATTGACTCCATGAGATGTTGAGAGATGATGCGAGGAATCTGACACCATGCCTGATGAATAGCACTGTCCAGTTCTGTGGGATTTGATGGTTGTGGAACCAGCTGCCTGATGGCTCTTTGAAGTTTGTCCCACAAATGCTCAATTGGATTGAGATCTGGTGGTTGTGGGGGCCACTTAAGCAAGGTAAAGTCTCCCTCATGTTCTTGAAATCACTCCTGCACAATATGAGCATCGTGGCATGGTGCATTATCTTGTTGGAAGAAGCCATCTCCATTGCGATACGCCATCAACGTGATAGGATGAACTTGATCAGCAACAATACTTAGGTATGTTGTGCTAGTCAGACGTTGTTCTACATGAATTAAAGGGCCTAAATCATGCCAGGAAAACAAGCTCCAAACCATAACACTGCCCCCACCAGCTTGAAAGTTTGTACTCATGCATGTGGGGTACATGCTTTCATGCTGTTTCCGCCAAATTCTCACTCTGCCATCTGCATGATGCAATTGGAAACGTGATTCATCGGACCACATGACTTTTTTCCAATGCTCGACTGTCCAATCTTTGTGTTCCTGTGTGAATTGGAGACATTTTATCTTGGTAACTGCAGACAGCAAAGGTGTTTGAACAGGCCTTCGGCTTCCATATCCCATATGATGCAGTGTACGGCTAATTTGCCTACAAATGTCAGGTGGTCATAATAATCAGGCCATTTAGTGTATACTTTTCTCTCAGTATTCCGTTTAAGTGTCTGGTAACTTTTCCTGGATGGAATTTCTTCCTTAAATTTAATGAAAATCCTTTCTGTGCTGACATAAATTAATTTCTTCTTGTTATGCCCTCAGTGGAAATAAAATTTATGTTGTTAGTATCCCTTCAAATTATATTTATCTGCCTAAGAGAAAGAGTGCTGTCCTCACTGAGCTAAACACATTTCAGATTCCCCTTCTGTGGAACTGGTCCGAGTTCAGCCTCCTTTCCCCAGTAGCTGCCTGCTTTAATTATTTCACTCACTCTCACTTCGACTGGCTAACACGCTCCCCAAGCTTCTCTCCGGAAACGTAGTACTGTCCTCTGAATCTGTTCGTCACGGGGCACTCCTTTCAGTGACCCCTTAACCTTTCTTCCTGCTTCTGTCTGACATGCTCATTTCCCACTATACCGTAGCAAGGGCCTGGTAGGCTGTGCTGTTACCTGTTGGTTTGAAGAAGAGGTCTGTCACGAGTGTCTGCACATCAGGCAGTCCAGAATTGTATACAGGGAAAAATCTTGATAGCATTACGTTTGTAAGCAGGAAAAGTGGGTCAGCAAAATATGAGCTGACAAACAAAAATAAAAGAATTTGGAGTAAGGAACACTTGACAGTGGTATCTGGTCCACAGAGGACTAAACCATGGAAATGGATTTGAACAAGAGCAGGTTCATTCTGGTGTAAGGAAAGAGAAAACAGCATTTGCTGTGTTTCTACTATAAATGTGAGAGTAGGCCAGCGGAAGGAGTCGGAGAACGAATCCCAGTTCCTGGAGAGCCATAGCAATAGCTTAGACAGCAACCACTAGTCAGACATTGCTTAAGATTTCCCTTATTCTGATCAGAGGTATGGACTAAATGACCTTTAACATATGTTTCAGCTCTTAGATATATAAATAATTGTACTTTTTGGAATAACATATGAATCCCCCAAGTTTGAGATGAATGTAGCCTAAAACAACCCCCCTGCAAAGCCTACATCCTCCCCGCACCCCCCCACTGAAAACCTATTTCAAGAGTGTCTGAAGTTATAACAGATGCATTTCAGTAAATTATGGTAGCAACCTATGAAGCCTACAGAGCACTTGGCCTGTGAATTACTTCCCCAATTGCCTTAACTTGCTGTGGCTGCACAGGAGTCCCAGGGATACAATGTGGGCAGGCTCTCTGACCACATGCTTGTGTTTGCCCTGAGCCAGCTGCCCTGTTGTCCTCTTTACACCGTGCAATGCCCCAGTTTCATGTTTCCTTGAACGTGGTAGAGCTCAAGTTACAGCTCCTGCACCTCTTGTTCATTCTGCCATCTCCAGGGTACACTCCCAGTACCGAATCCACCTGCAGCAGGTGTGATGCTCCCGCCCTGCTGCCTAGCTGCAGCACACCCAGCCGAGTTGCTTCCATATCAATCCTTTCATATCTGTGTCATTGCTCTTCCTCTGGGAAATAGTTTAGGATGGAAGGGGTTTGGGCACTGGTATGAATTCCTCCTGGAGAAGGAAGAGATAAGAGGACTGAAAAATAATTTTTGAATTAAAAACAAACAAAGAAAACCAAAGTAACAACCTCTAAAAACATTAAAACACTTATAGGTACCCTATCATTTTCATGGTCTCCCAGTACAACCAGTTCCACAAATCAGAAATCTAGCCTCACCTATGACCCACCTATTTTTTGCCCATTCATGAATCCATTCATAATTTAAAATATCTTACTAAGAAGATATAATACACAAGATGAGATGTGGGTTTTTAGGCAGTGGTTCACCTTTGTGTTTTCAGAACTCTTGAAAACTGAAGATTTGGCAACACAAATGAAGTAGTTAAAACCTAAATACAAGTATAAAAATTCAGGGATCAGAAACAGGAATAAAACTCACTTTTAACCGTACTATATGTTACGATAATAAAGCTCACATACGTGCTATTAGTGGTATTATTAATGATATCCTCAGTTGTGGTAAAAATGAGCTTTTTTTGAAAAAAATGTGGGCATGGCAGTATGCCTATGAAGAGTGAAAAACATACGGATACTTTCAGAAATCACAGTTAATGGATTTTTTCACACTCTTTGAAGTTGAGATAATTTTAAATTACTCTTATTCCTAGATTCTTCCATATTTAAAGAACAGTTTCTAGAAAGTCATTAGAAAGTTACAGAGATGGATAGAACAAGCACTGGATTAATAACACTGAGTTTGTCATACACTATGAATATAAGGAGAGGCAAGAAACTTGATTTAGTTTATGTTTTGGGAAACACTATATTTTGATCAACCACTGGTCTAAGAATTGAAAGAAGTCACCTACTAATGAAATAGGCTGATACACACACACACACACACACACACACACACACACGGGGCCTGGTGCACAAAAATTTGTGCACTCGGGAGGTCCCTCAGCCCGGCCTGTGCCCTCTCACAGTCTGGGACCCCTTAGGGAATGTCCATCTGCTGGTGTTCCTGGCCAGCCTGGGTGAGGGGCTGATGACTGTTTGCAGGCTGGCCAAGCCCCCCAGTGTGGACCCTTACCCCAATGGGGTGTGGTAAGCCTGGGTGATGGAATGAGGGCTGTTTTCAGGCTGCTCACAGTCCCTTCTGGGTTCGAGTCCCTACTGGGGTACCTGGCCAGGCTGGGTGTGGGGTTGAGGGCCATTTTCAGGCTTTCAGGCTGCCCACAGCTCCCATTGACCCAACGTCCCAGCGAGGCTGGCTGGAATCAAGTTTCTGGGGTTTATTTATCTTCTATAATTGAAACAATGTTGCCTTAGTAGAGGCCCAGCCAGCCTAGGCAGACAGTTTCCTTCATTGCTGGTGCAATGGAAGCCTCCTGTTTGCTTCAGCTCTGTGGCTTCTACAATTGCAACTATGTTGCCTTGAGCAGAGAGAGGCCCAGTGGGCCTAGGCAGACAGTTTACTCCTGGTGCAATGGAAACCTTCTGTTTGATCTAGTTCCCTGGTGGTTGGCCTCCATCTTGGCTGTGTTAATTTGCATACAGCTGGCTGGTGGGTGTGGCTTAGGCATCCCAGAGAAATGGTCAATTTCAATATTATGCTTTTTTTAGATTAGATATACACACATATATATAATGATTTCATTACAATGCAATAAAAATGCTGCCGCAGAGATGAGTATGTAGTGCTTCTAGAAGCCAGGAAATGAAAGGACCAATCATGTGCGCTCAGTGACCAAGTTCATTTGATTTCCTTGATATGCTATTTTAGGCTTTCATACTCACCCATTAGGATTATTGCTGTAATCTCTTTTCCAGTTTTCTTAATCCCAGGCAATAATTCTCATTCTGCAACTTAAAGCCACTTCTCTATACTACTGGAGTGATCCTTTCAAAGTAATATTTCTTCTTTGACTTATAATATCAAACTAATAGCCCATTTTAGAAGATCAGATGCATTATATGACTCCAAGGATATGTGTCACTCTATTTGGACCATTCTGTTATAGAAATAAAAACAGAATGTTCATATTTTTCAGAATAGAATATGGCACAAATGCTGCAGGCTATATTCTGAAAGAATGTACTAAAAGGGAGAGCAATTTAATTTAAATATTCTATAATTTCAAGGGTTATGTTTTTATTTGGACCCATTTGTCAGGTTCAACATTTATTTTCTGGTAATTAACAAAGGGATACTAATAAGGTTAAAGGTCTGGAAGCAGACACAATGTTTCTTCTCAGCTGAGTGATTTCTGTTAATTTTCCATATACAGCATCTGCCCATCCTCACCATCTCTAATCCCAAATTAGAGAATGTCCCCATAGGCCAGTGCTGTGTCCCAAATTTGTTTCATAGTCAGGTATTATCATTCTTGTAATGTCTCCTTCCTCTAAATGGAGGCCCTAGAAACAGCTGAGAAGTTCCAAATGAGTGACAGGGCTTTCCTGCTTAACTTCGTACACATGTATGTTATCAATAATTACTTAGTTGAGTCTTTAATTTGTCCAAATTTGTGCAGGCATAATGGACACTGACAATGCAATTTTCCATTGAAAATTGCAAATGAATGACTAAGTTCAGCAATTCCCCTCCTTCCCATTCCTTTTGTACAGGTATGCTACACAAGGATTCATATACTTTGAAAATAGCTCATCTGTATTCATTTACCCATGCATACAAATTGATTTGCATGCTCATTTTGCAGTTTCCAAATATGCATTTGTTGCATAAAATTTTTCATATTTAACCCAAAATGGCTCCTTCACTTCTTCTTCAAAAAAATGCTTGCACATTTTCTGTAGAAATTTCTAAAAGCCTGAAGAGGGAAGGTTTAGATCTTGCCATTGGTCAGAATTTCTAATTCAGATCTTGTTTTTATGGGTCAGCTCCTTGAAATTACTCAGGGCAAAATTGAAACTGACAAGAATTTATTCAGACTACCCAGATTATTTATGAAGTCATGATTTTTATGGGAAATAAGATATTCAGTAGAATAATTAATTGCCTTTTTTCCCTACTTTTCCACCAAGTAGGTATGTTATTGGACATAGGTTTCTTAAATGTGTATCTCTAATATTTCCAATTTAAAAACCAACAACCACACACTAAAGTTAAAACAATCATGTGACTTACTCCAGCAAATGATACTAATATTAAATTAAAGGCAATCTTTTAAAATACTTATATTTAAAGTATAAATATCTGAGTGTAAGTTGTTAAAAAGTGTTTTGTGGTCATGACCGTTTATAACAAGCTAAGTTTGGGAAATTACCATTATTTGTATGGCTTTTAGTATTTACTGAGAATCTTTTCTACATAATTAAAAATATATTATGTGATGTTAAATTATTAATATATATTTTTAAATGCCCTGAGTAGTAATGTTCAAAAGAAGGAAGGGATATTTACTGATTGTCTACAACATATTGGTGTTATTAACTTTTTGTTATCTTATTTAATTCTCACTACCACAAATATGATTTATTTATCTTCATCTTGAATTTAATTAAACAAAATCTCAGAATCCAAGAAGTAAGAAGAGATTTTGAAC
>PVJC01014195.1:21339-37049 GCA_004026665.1 Murina feae | reverse complement strand
CTTCCCACCCCCCAGTGCACGAACCCTGAAGGGGCTGTGGGCAGCCTGAAAATGGCTCTCAGCTTCTCACCCAGGCTGGCCAGGCATGCCAGCAGGTGGACATCCCCCCCGAGGTGTCCCAGACTGCAAGAGGGCACAGGCCGGGCTGAGGGACCCCCACCCCCCGAGTGCACAAATTTTTGTGCACCGGGCCCCTAGTTATTAAAATAATCAGAAAAGATCTGATTATTTTTAATGATGCCTTTAGGCTGCCAAATAGTTACTGGCAAAGTTACGTTTCTGGTCAAAGTTGTCATTTGTCTATTTCCAGTGCCATCTGTCAGAATTCCGACATGTATCAGTTTTGGGCTAACTTACGGAGAGAGGACACGCTGGGGGTGCCCCGGAGGAACTGATGTAAGCCGTCCTCGCTGTCGCTGGAGCTGGCTATGCTGTTCCTCATTTCCAGCATGGAGATCTGTGTGCAGAGGCTGAGCTGGTGCTCCAACTTTTTGGCCTTCTGAAAGCAAAGTTTCAAGATTTCTGACATCTATGGGACTTAGATCATACATTACCTATCACTGCATTTACTTTTCCTTGAAAAAAAGTCTACCCGGTACCAAGTAAGTGCCCAATAAATGTCAGCTATTATTTTTATTTTCTGCATATTATTATAGATAATACATTTAATATACTCATTAGTCTATTAATCTTAAAAAATAGTAAGCATCAACCTAATTTGATAAACAACCTAGACAAGATGACTTAGGAGAGCACAGGCCTATACTCACAGTCCCTGGAAAACAACAGTATTTATCACAGAAACGATGTTTTCCAAGTTCTCTTCTGTGATCATTTTAATTTCCTTCTAAGTAAATGTGGGGAAACAAGATCAAATTGCAAATTGGTGAAGATCTATATAGCTCTGAAATCCTGAACTAAATTGCTACAGGCCTCCATCCTGTACCTCTTTAGTCACGTGTGGGTACGGGGAAGGAGGCTGACCAAGAGGATGTGCAGGACTGGAAGACCCCAAGGTTAAAATGCCAACTTCCTGCTCTCTGGGGTTCGTCAGCATTGCTCAGTCTGCAACCTTCCCACTGCCATGTCCCCCTCCCCCAGACTGAACCCTGCTCACTCCGCCCCCCACTCCCTCACACCACTCGCTAGGCACCTTCTTTAGATTGTTTCACAGACTCTTTATGAAGAGGAGAGCATCTCCTCACCATCCATGTAGGTCCCTGACATTTACCACCTCGCTCCATAATGGCGAATATGATATTACAAAATATGTCCTCACTCTTGAGAAATGGGTCCCGGAAGCATTCCCACTTCACTTAACATTTGACTAATGGAAACTCAGGAAACTACATATTGTATTTAGTGAGGTATACCTCACTGTACATATTTGTTTAACAAAATAAACACACCCAGGAAAACTTACTTTATCATTTAAGGTGGGATCATTCAATGAGTAGAGCTTATTTGTAATGTCTTTTCCTATAAGATACCTAAATATCTCATATAGGAAAGGTTCAGATTCCAGGAAGTAAGTTAATCTTTCTCTTGACCAGCATAAAAATCTGCAGTTATCGTCTGCAACAATGGTGACCTGACAATGAAATACAGAAAGAAAAAAGTACATCTATGTATATGAATTATGACTACAGTAATTTGGGGAAGAGAAGAGTAGAATAATTTAGTGGATATTATGATAGCAATGATTTATCATATTAGCTAAATTAAAGTAACATCCATCCACCTAAGCTTTTATAACCATGTATAAAATTATGTTTAAAACCAAGCAGTATGGAGACTAAATAAAAGCAAATTCTCCAAGTTTTATTGTTGTTTTGTGAGGTCTGGTGACAGAAGAGTGGCCACTGTCAATAGAATGTGTTAGGCTGGTATTCCAGTTGGACATATAATTTATAGCTAAATATTTCTTTATACCACAAAGATTACCACAGAGGTAGAAGAATACACGTCAAGCAAAAAAACAAAAACTGAGGTAAGATTCGTGAGGCCAAGTTATAGATGAAAGACCTTCTCTAGTTAAGTCTGCAAACACACATGAGAGAATAAGAAAACTGACTCACGAATCAGTTTTTAGGGCCTCGGCTGTTACTAACAAACATGGCCAGCAGGGGCCCTCTCTGCGTCTTTCTCTCGTACTATATTTACTGAGTGTGACCTTTCAAGACTAGCTCCACTGGGGACACAGAGATCCTGCTGTGAGATCAGTACCCTTTCCTTAAGTCTTATGACACAGAAAAGTGGGAAAGTGCTGTAATTGCACTACAGAGAGTTCAAGTATTCCTCCAACAAACCCTTTCCCCAGGGCGAGGGAAGCTGGTGGCAGGAGGCTTTTCCTCCCAGGCAGGTCCCGTTCCATCCGTTAGAACTTCTCTGTGCTTCGGTGGCACTCACAGCCCGAATCCTGATACACCTGTCTCTCCTGAGCGCAGTGACAGGAGAGACAGTGCACCTTCATGTCTGCATGTCTGTGTCCAACACAGAGTGGTGCTCAGTGCATGTTTATCAGGTGAAGCAATCAGCAAATGATCACGAATACTGTTGAAGGCAGAAACCACTTTTCTATCTCAACATGAAACCCCAGGCCTATCTATGCAGCAAATTAATAAAGGCTTATTTAATTGATATGAAGTAATATCTGGGCCTCACAGCAAATATTTCTAAAGGAGCTCGTTCCCCTTTGTTAGTCACAAAATTAAACCTATTTCAGAAGACAAAGGGTTATTTATGTCTACTAAGAGAAACAACGGAAAACCCCGCTTCTCTCCTTATGTCAGTAGCTGAAATCTGATCTTTACAAATCAGAGAGTTTGGCTACTTTAAAAAGTAGGTCAATACTCCTAGGGAAAAAGTTGTAATTATTTATCATCTTGAAAGTGAGTATCTCCAAAAATCAAATACATTGAATTTAAGAAATGTGTTAGCAGCTCTGTGACCCCATAAAATATTAAAATCCATTCATTTGTTCAACATATATTATTAAGCATGTGTTTAATTCCAGGCACTGTTCAAGGCACTGAGCCCACAATGATGAACAAGAAAGACAAGATCTTACCCCGTGAAGCATGCATGCTAGTGAAGGAAGCTGATAGCAAAAAAGTGAATATGACACCCTCATGTGGCAGTTAAGTATTTGACAAATGTAGAGCTGGGGAAAGTGGTAGAGAATGACTAGGGAATGACACTCAAATATAATGTCACTCATTTTATATATGTACTAGAAGCCCGGTTCTAGTACACCAGTGGGGTCCCTCGGCCTGGCCTGGGGGGATTGGGCCGAAACTGTCTCTCCAACATCTCCCTAGGGGTCCAAGATTGCAAGATGGTACAGACCAGGCTGAGGGACCCCATCAGTGCCTAATCCAGGGCCAGGGAGGAACCATGGGAGGGCTCCAGGGCATGTCCGGCCCGTCTCTCCCAGTCCCAATCAGCCAGACCCCAGCAGCAAGCTAACCTACTGGGTGGAGCATCTGCCCCCTGGTGGTAAGTGCTTGTCATAGCTATCGGTCCAATGGTAGAACAGTCACTTAGGCCTTTATATATATAGATTGTACTTTAAAACATTTAAGGTGCATTTATATCTATCATATAAATGGATCCTCAAAACTGCCTTTAAGATAAAACAGGTTACATTTTCCCCTATTTTTCAGATGCCAAGTGAGAAGCAGCAAAAAAACGTATTCATGAACACATGTTAACTAGTGAACACTTCTGACCTTCAGCCCAGGCATATTTTCCCACCAAGCCAACTCTACCCAGCATGTCCAATATTCTCCCCCCACCCCCAATACCCAATGTTCTTCAAGATGGCCAAATAGAAAGTAATCTGGCCAAGTGGCCATAAGGTTGGCTCACAGTCCACTGAAAGTCCCTCAGATAAAGACCAGCTAAGCACGTGTCATAAAGTTGATATTCTAGTGGAGGAAGCCAATAAGTAAAGATGTATGACCAAAAAAAAAGATAATATTTATAGGATAGAAGTATAAGGTCATGCCAGTCCTTGGGAGTTCCCAGAAACAGCAGGGGATTGGTAAGTCACCGCAAGGTGACTGGATAATACGCTATACCAGTAGAACTAATTAGAGAAAGGTGAGCACCAGGTACTCACAGCTGCCCAGCCAGGCACCTAAGTGCTGAAGAAAGGGTTTGGTGAGTTGAGGTGCCTTCATTTTACAAAGATGTCATCCATGACTTTGGAAAATATAATGCATGTACAGTGGGGCAAGGAGATAAAAAAGGGTTGGAAATCATCCAGGAGCAGAAATTGTATCTAGGTGATAGATAAAGCATTTAACGTCTTTCCAACCATTTTAATAACCTCATTTCCATGGAGGCAATGGAATTTATATAATACTATAATTTGCTTAGCAAATCCATTTCTTATTGAAGATTAAAAAACGCTTTAAACATGTTTAAATTATTATTAAATTTAAACTTAACAATAATATTCGAATAAGCTAACACTGCAATAAGTATGAGTGACTTACAAGTCCATAAGAGCAGGTATTAAGTCAGAAGTGGCTACTTAATGATTTCCTGTCACAACAATCAAGTAAATCATACTTTAATGAGGGATTTTTATAAATCAATATTGAAATATTTAAAGCTTCTGTAAAATAAGTCACTTCTTGAGGCATTAGGGTATCTTTAGCAGAGCCATACTTGAGTTCTTGTGAAGAATTTTACTGAAGAAATAAAAGCAAACATGGCCATGGAAGACACGGGATCATTTCTTTCTGATAGAAAAGCATTTACAGCCAGGTTCAGTGTGATTACCTCCAGGTCCTGGATCAGCCCCTCACCTTAAATTCCAATCCACTCTACACTCACACAATGCGAAGATGACACACAAGAACAAGGGTGTCTGAGGGAGTTGCCGAATGGGCTAGAACCAGAACCAGCAGTTTCCCAGGAACTTTGGTCTGGGGCAGCCCCAAGTTCAGAATCTGTTTCTCAGCTCTACCACCGTGTCTATCATTACCGTTACCCCATGTCCCTGAACAGCATTTGCCGTGTAATTTCAAGGGAGAAGGCAAGTCCACTTGCCTTTCCTTCTGCCTTTCATCCTATTGTATAATTCATTAGTACTACTGCCAAAGAACAAATTGAAACAAACATGTAAAGGAAGTAGCTCTTTGTAGTTCAGAGTTAGAGAAAAGTCTGATTAGCAAGTAAGGAGTATGGAGTGGAACAGTTACCACTGACAATTTCAAGTGTCCTCTGCCATGGGTACAATCAGTAAGACGCTGGCCATGGGAACATGAGACATTTTTCATTTGGGAACTTGCTTCATTAAGAGGTGATGTACTCCTTCCTACACAGATGTGCAACAGCTATTTTTACTCTTGAGTAACTGCCAATGGAAACATTTTGTACACAATCTCTCTGGAGGGCTCACTCTGATGGAGTCTGAACCAACTGTACAGGATACAGGTTGGATGATGCTGGAGTAACTATTATCCATTAATCAGTTAGGAAATGCTACCCCAGATTCTGTGCAGAGAATAGTTGACTGGTGTTTGGAAAGGCTGAATGCATACCCTTCACCCAGCTACGGTACCTTTACTTGGATCAGCTTCTGGAATCTTCACAGAAATTATCAGGAACATTTATCAACTACCAAATCCCAATTCCAGACCCCAAGAAGAAAGAGAACTGTAATTACTAGGAGGAATTCTTTTTTTTTTAATTTTTTTGTCAATTATAAATACAACTAGGGGCCCGGTGCACAAAAATTTGTGTACTCTGGAGGTCCCTCAGCCCAGCCTGTGCCCTCTTGCAGTCTGGGACCCCTCGGGGGATGTCCACCTGCTGGCCAGCCTGGCCAGCCTCAGTGCAGGACTGAAGGCCGTTTTCAGGCTGCCCACAGTCCCTTCAGGGTTCAAGTACCTACTGGGGTGCCTGGGCAGCCTGGATGGGGGGCTGAGGACGTTTTCAGGCTTTCAGGCTGCCCTCAGCTCCCATGGATCCAACGTCCCAGCAAGGCTGGCTGGAAGCAAGTTTCTGGGGTTTATTTATCTTCTATAATTGATACACTGTTGCTTTAAGCCGAGGCCCAGGCAGGTAATGAAGCCTCCTATTGGCTTCAGCTCCGTGGCTTCTATAATTGAAAGAATGTTGCCTTAGTAGAGGCCCAGCTGGCCTAGGCAGGCAGTTTCCTCCATGGCTGGTGCAATGGAAGCTTCCTGTTTGGTTCAGCTCCATGGCTTCTATAATTCCAACTATGATGCCGTGAGCAGAGAGAGGCCCAGCCGGCCTAGGCAGACAGTTTACTCCTGGTGCAACAGAAGTCTCCTGTTTACTCTAGCTCCATGACTGCCGGCCTCCATCTTGGCTGGGTTAATTTGCATACAGCCACTCTGATTGGCTGGTGGGCGTGGCTTAGGCATGCCAGAAAAATGGTCAATTTCAATATTATTCTTTTATTAGATAATTTGAAGTTTAGTAGAAATGATAATGCATGTTATATCCCAGGCTTCGCAGGGTCCATTTGCTTCTAGAAACAAAGGAGGTTCAGTTCCCAGCCTTTCTCCAAATCCCACTCTCTTCAGGATCCTGTGAGATTGAGTTATTGTGAAAAAACACTCGCTACTATACACAGAGAAATGGATGTACCAGATAAAAGTCGGGCTTTGGAAAAGATTGTAAGGAGGTCAGAGGAAAGAAGGAGAGGAAAGAAGTGGCCCTGTTCTAGTTGTAAAGCTGGTGACTGCCGACAACAATAGGAACAGAAATCTCCGTATACAGTGACCCTCGCAAATGTAAGATGAGAGCGTGGATACATAGCACTTGCTTTCTTCTGTAGCTTAAGCTCAGCTGCTTGGAAACAGCATTGCAACCAGTTAGCGAACATGTCCCAGACCTTCTAGTAAGTGTGCATCACCTTACCAAGCTGTCCTGTCACTCAAGCCAGTTACTCGGGCAGGGTGGGAGCAGGGCATGGCTGAAACCATGCAAAAACCTAAACTGTACGTCTGTGAAGTCCTTTGGACTTTAATGAGACACGAACTAGTTTCAGTCTTCTTGAAAATCATGCCAGATTTTAAGAAATCCTCATCACAAAAAAAGAAACGTAATTATGTATGGTGATGAATGTTAACTGGACTTGTTGAGTTGTTGTTTTGCGATATATACAAAGATTGAACCGTTATGTTGTACACTTGAAACTAATATAATGTTATATGTCAACTACACCTCAATTTAAAATAAACTGGTAAATAAATATCCTCAAAAAACCCCATGCCAAAACATACCTGGAATTTTTCACCTTTGTGCATCTGAGTTGATCTAAATTCAGGAGAATCTATAAAGGCACAGGGGTAAATGTTATGCAGAAAATGTCCTCGATAGGAGACCTTCATTCTGATAACAGAAATTAATGTTAATAAATGCATAATATCTCACAAAATAACATGACAATCCTTAAAATCTCTATAATCTTTGATTTTATACTAAAGTTTTGATTTTATACTAAAGTTTTAAAGACTCCCCAGATGACTGACAAAATTAAAAGTACTTCCCAAAGACAAGTGTTTCTTTCAAAATAAATTTCACCAACAATAAGAAAAAGAAGACAGGTTCTAGCTTGACCCACACACCGCCTTCCAAAGGCTACCATCGCTCTTATACTTATAGCGACTATACTCAAACTCAGGAACTTTCGAGAGAGAAAGGGTGATATTAAAAAAATAATCACCTCTGAAACATGCACAAGCTTCTTGAACTTTAATGCCTAATTTAAACCTACTTCAATTTTTATTCATTAACTTTAAATAAAAGGTAAAAAAAAAATGAACAATGTTCACAATTGGAAGTCCTGACACCAGCAAGGTTGAGAGCAGCAAATTCAAGGTAACTAAGATGTCGCTCTGTAGTGTTCCAAAATGCAGTCGTGAAATGCAAGTTCCCCACCAACAAAGTCTGCCACCAGTCCCTCCATTACTTGACACTATCCCCTTCCATTCACTCCCTACCCAGGGGCCATGAGAAAATCACTTACCTTCCCTTGAGGAGAATACTCAGGCGGTCATCGACTGAGGTTTTATCCTCTGCAGCATACGTCTGGCCCTTTGTCAACGTTTGGATCGTACAAAACTGTCCAGTTAATCTCCTGAACAAATCTGGAGGCACTCGGAGTGGTTCAAACAGTCGCCGGTAGACGCCGTTGAGTTCCTTTTCAATCTTGACCTGAAATGCAGCCGCGACAGATGCTGTACTAATGCAGCAGTATCAAAACAGTGGCTTCTGTGGTCCAAATACCTTTTTGAGAATAAATTTGTAATGCAGACCCTCACTGTTCCATATTTCAGTCAGTGGACTCTCACACAGTGAGTAAGTGATGATATCGGTTTAGATGCTATCAGGGCATTTTTGCAGAGAGCATCTGGAGAAGATTTGCACTACTGATCACACCTCTCCCTAGCTGCTATAAAGCAGCTGTGGAGGTTGTGAATGTTATTACAGCATTCACCTTCCCAATCTTAGCATTTTCTATAAACAACACAAAACCTTTTCAGTTTTAGAATGATATTGTTTCACAGAAATTACACTAACTTTGAAATATTTAGCAGAAAATAAACAAAAAATAGGCATCAATGTAAAAACACACTTATGAAAATACATACAGTAGGTTTTTTATCTACATGTAATTTTCATTTAATGCATTGATACGGGAAAACAATCACTCACAGCTACAAACATTGCTTCTCATTTATTTATTCTGAAGCAAAGTGAAGAGTGTAAAAGGGTTTCAGTGTAGCAGTTTTATGCTAAGCTAAAATAAAATCTGTCAAATAGAGAACCCACTGGTGAGTAAGACGAGCTACTGGAGAAAGAGAAAAGCAAAATGACTCAGTTGCCTCTGTTGTGAGACAACCAAGGCCCAGGTCATACACATCTTTGGACCCAGCCTTAGTCTGGGAAAACTGGACTGCATGTCAATGAACTCTGGGGTTCAAGTGATCATCCGTCCCAACAAAATCTATGGCAGTAACACTATGAAGCATATACATCCAGATGACTACTCGTCCTGCTGTTTAACTGCAACGAAGAACCAGCATTTATATTTTTCAAAAAAAGTAGGCTTATAGTCCAAGAAAAAACAAAAGTGCAGATACTAAACGATTTACTTATTGGGAGCTGCTATCACATCAGCAACTTCTGAAACTTATGTTCAAAACATGGGTTCCAGCAAATTCTTAAATTCATTATTACTGTCATGTCCCTCCTTCACTCTAGAGTGCTAGTAATGTGTTAAAATAACTTATTCACACATATGTCCCACTTCCAGTATGTATACTAGCCAGAGTAGCACAGTAATGAACATATGAAAAGTCTACTGACTCACATTCATAATCTGCAAGTCTTAGCCCAAGCCCCAATTCCTTCATGAAGCCCTCTTAATTCTTCTCTTTGGAAGCATCCAGTCATCAAATGTTTTTTGAGCACCTACTATGTGCCAATCATGGTTGATAGGAACAGGGAACACAACAATAAGTGTGGTAGATAATATTATTCCCAACTATTTACTGCTCCCACCCCCTAGAAGAGGATTATACATCCCCTAACCCCATCCTACTCCCACATTATAGGCATGACCGTGTCACTTGCTTTGGCCAATAAAATGTGAACAGAATTGACATATACCCCTTCGGAGCAGAAATTTTAAGAGACACTGGGTCTCTTGTACGTCTCTCTCTGCTATGAGAATTCACATGCAAATAGAACCTGCAGAGACCCCAAAATGAAGACACATGGAACAGAGTCACGGTTGACACACAGCTGCCAGAGTCCACATATAAGGTGGGTGAGAAAAAACCTGTTGCTAGTGTACATCACTGAGACTTTTAGGTTGTTTACTATACAGCATGACCTAGAGAAAAGTAACGTACTAAGGAAAACAGACTGGGCTATAATCTCATGGAATGTCTATTATATACGTCATCTGTAATTTCCCATGAATTGTCTTGTTTTCTAACAGTTTTCTACACACATCTGGCCTTGAATATAAGATTAGGGCAAGGGCAAGCACTGTATTTTTTTTACTTTACTGAGCATTTGCGTGTGCTTTGGACAGTCAGTGAACAAGTATGGAGTGAATTCTAGGAGCCTTGCTGTTTTCCTGTTCTAGCTACACTTTTTTGTTCTTGATATAACCAAGGAAACACAGCAAGATAAATCAGAATTGAAAAGAAGCTAAATCCTAATGTTCTGATGATGACTCACCAAAAATGGTGATATCCTTAAGTGAATATTTTGAGAAAAGAAAAAATATAGTCATTATATTTAAAAAACTAGCATGAAAAACATAGCATGAGGTATTTGTAAATTGCTAATGTTTATTGAAGTTGCCTATAAATAATTTTATAAATAGGCAAAGATATTCCCAAGTGACATTTGAATATCAATACACAAAAGAAATAACAAAGCTATATGATGAAAAAAGAGAGAACACTATCATGTTGTCTCATGTCTAAACTGCCCTAATGATTTAAAAAGCTTAAAAAACCCATGTGTAGGACACATTTCATGGTACTCAAATGCTTCATTTTCAGGCATATATAAAGAGTAAGTCTCATCGGAATGATATTGAAGGGACTAAAGATGTTAGATGCTTGTTCTCAAGTCTGAACAAAGTGCTCTAAAAGCTTTTAAGCTTTAAATCTCTTCCTTGCTAATTAATTTTTAGTAATTACCGGTCTTTTCTTGAACAAAAGATATGAAAGATGCAACACATTGACACCGAGGAACACTGAGTTCCAGATCACGATATCCAAGGCACATCGGTAGAGTGTGGCCCACATGATGTAAAAGGAGCATCCTGTTGAATAACAAAATTAAATATGTTAGATGTTTAGAACAGCTTTAGCATAAAGCTTAATAAATTATAAAATAAACAAAACACATTCTAGAAAAACCTAAGCCAAACATCACATCTTCATTTTTTTGGTCTGATTATCAAAAAGAAAAACATGCTTTATTGTAGAAAATTTGTAAAGTTAGAAAATATTTTTTAAAATCTGTAATCCTACTACTTAGAGAAAACCACTACTGACATGTTAATACTTTTTGATAGTGTTTATGCATTGTTACTTGATGGCAGAACCATCATATATAATTTTAAAACATATTTTTACTTACTGATTGCAGCAATTTTCCCATTATATTAGAAGTCTTTGAATACATGGGTGGTTGTTTTTTTTTGGCAGGTGAATCTAAAATTATTTTTATTTTTAAGATACATAATTAAAATAAATCTAATATAATTCTAAGTGTTATCAAGACTCATCTCTACATATAAAAGCCTAAGCGGCTGAACAACCAAACAACCGAATGACCAAGTTGACCAGTTGCTAAGATGCACACTACCAGGGGGCAGATGCTCAATGCAGAAACTGCCCCCTGGTGGTCAGTGTGCTCCTACAGCCAACCTCCCACGGACAGCCAACCTCCTGCAGTCCTTCTTCTCCCCACCCCCCCAAGTAGGCCAGCCCCAATTGGGACTGGGTGAGATGCCCCGATTGCCAGCCAGGCCAAGAGACCTTACTTGTGAACAAATTCATGCACCACGCCTCTAGTGTATAATAATAAAAGCATAATATCCTAACTAGACTGGACAGCCAAACGACCTTCCAGACGTCATTCTGGATGTCCTTCAGGATGAAGCTGTAGCAGCAGGGACTGAGGCAGAGGTGGTTCGGAGCCATCAGGCAGGCAGACAGAGCAGTTGGGGCCATGAGGCAGGCAGGCAGAGCAGTTGGGGCAATCAGGCAGGCAGGCAGAGCAGTTAGGGGCGATGAGGCAAGCAGGCAGAGTGGTTATGGGTGATCGGGCAGGCAGGCATGGATCAGGCCTAAACCAGCAGTTGAACATCCCCTGAGGGCTCCCGGATTGTAAGAGGGTGCAGGGGCTGGGCTGAGGGACGCTGCCCTCCCCCCCCCCACCACCACCACCTGCACAAGAATTTCGTGCACTGGGCTTCTCGTTTATTCATATTAGTGTAAGCAGCAGTTTGGATTACAGAAAGCTACTGATCGTTTTACAAGTTTATTATCACTAACCTATGGACAATAAATAAAATAACAAAGCAGTGTCCTCTGAATTTTTCCAAGAGGAAAATAATTGCTAGTATTTGGTAGTCTTTTGGACTTAGAATTATCTTTATAGATACATTTATTTTACTTAGTTATCATAGCAACCTTTTGAGATAAGGTTTATTACAATTTTATTTAATTTTAGAGATGAGGTAGCATATGTAGTTTTTAATGACTGTAACTGATTAGACCATCATTTATTCAACCATCTCCTTATGGGTGGACAGATGAGATTTGTTTGAGGTATAATTTTTGATAAGTAGCTAAAACATCCTTATATGGAAAAATTGATCTGTTTTTGTGACTGTTTGCTTAGGGGTGGGTTCCCTGACAGTAAGTCAAGGGAATGAACTTCATAGCTTTTGGTGACATTGAAGAATTGTTTTCTAAAAGGTTTCTAAAATTTATAATCCTACTAGCTGGGAATGCAAGTATCAAACTGTCAATATTATAAAATTTAAAAATGCTTAATTTGATAGTGAGGAATTCTGTATAATTTGTACAATTATATTTTGCATTTTCATGATTTCTGATGAGTTTGGATATTTTACCCATCTAAATATCTTCTAACCATTTGGTGGTCATCCATTCACCTATGAGAATCTTCTTAGTTTTTCTTATCGAGTCTCTTACTCTAAATCAAATATAATAGCTTCTTTTGATTAATTTTATGGTGAGAGCATCAATATATCTTTTTAATTTAAAATAAAATAACCACTATTATACAAATATATCAATGACACACACATAAAAGCTAACCTCCCATGTTAAAAAGTTATTCAAAATTGAAATTTGCAATTTTTTTTCATCAGAATAATTTGGGGCATCTAAATAACAGCATGAAATGTAAAACTTTAAATGTTCTTTAAATATTTCATAGCTGAATTTGCAAAAATGTAAACTATTACTTAAATGAGACAGGATAACCTAATGGAAGGCTGGCTGGGAAGCTGGAGGACCTGGATTATAGTCTTGGGTAGGCTATGTCCCCGCCTTAGTTTTGATGAGTCTTTTAACTTCTCCAGGCCTCAGTTTCTTCATTTATAAAGTGTTAAATTATCTCCTTAGTCCACCTCCAAAACTCTGTCTTCAAATGCATTTTTTGATTTTGATTTTTATGGGCTATGTTATTTGTTTTTTCCATTCAACACTCTGTTCTCCTTCAGCGATCCCTACCTTACTCAGAGGTAACACAGACAAGGAAGTCTCATAAGCTACTTTCTAGCTACCCTTCCATTCTAGCTCATGGGCCATTCCATGCCATATTTCATATATTTGAGGTACAATGAGCTAGTGTTCATTCTCCTTAAATATGCCTTCTCCCCTGTGCCTTTCACCTGCATACCACACACACTCACACTCAAAGGAACTCTGCTAATCTTCCAAAAGCCAGCTCCTATGTCATTTCCTCAGTGGGACCTGGCTCCAACTTCATGCTAAGCCTATCACTCTCTCCATTTCTCCCTGGCACTGGGTACCCCTGCATCACATATGGCCACTCATCTGTTCTCTGGCCCCAAAAGAGTGTCTTTCTCAAGAAGGGAGACTGCCTTCTTCAATCTTTGTCTGACAAATTACAGGTGCTCAAAAATGCACCTGAGTAAATGAATCATTAGGGAAATAATCACAGAGTAATTTGTCAAAAATCACTGGCTAAACCCTAGCCGGTTTGCTCAGCGGATAAAACATTGACCTGCAGACCGAAGGGTCCCAGGTTTGATTCTGGTTAAGTGCACATGCCTGGGTTGTGGGCTCGATCCCCAGTGTGGGGCTTGCAGAAGGCAGCCAATCAATGATTCTTTCTCATCTTTGATGTTTCTATCTCTTATTCCCTCTTCCTTCCTCTCCAAAATTAATAAAAATATGTTTTAAAAAATGAATCACTGGCTAAAATAATAAATTCAACTGTTTTAGTATTTTGATGTGAATCAATTTAATCTGTTTCATCAGGATTACTGGAGCCCCTCATAAAAGTTTTATTTAAACTATTGTGTCTGGGAATTGCTCTTGTTCCTAGTGTTGCTTCCTGTCCATAGCAAGTAAATGCCTATTCAAATAATAATATTGAAGACTATCTAGTACTTACTGTGCTAAGTACTATTGAAAATCAAATGTGTACACACACACACACACACACACACACACTCTCACAACAAATCTAGGAAGAGGTATTATTTTTACCCTACTGGACTCATGTGGAAACTGAAGTATAGAAAGGTTAAATCACTTGCTCCAGTTACACAGTTAGCAAGTGCTGGAATTAGGATTCAAATAATAAAATCTGGCTCCAAAATCCACACTCTTACACAGGAATGGATTTTCTGATATCTGGGAAATCTAAAAAACACATGAAAACATACAAAGGATTATCTAAAATAAGGGTGTGGCTTATAAAGGCCTATGTTCTATGTACTTGATACACTGCTAAGTCAATAACAAAGACATATTTTTGGCATGCTGTCAACCTGACAGGGAATTCTCGAAAGCTCCCAGTGCAAAACCCATGAGGTGCCAGTTATAGAAGCTACATAAAATCTCAGTTAGGTTTCTTACCTATGGCTAACATCCCCCTAAGAAGTATCATGTGGAGGTGAAGAGTAGTTGGAATAACCAACCCAATTGCAAAAAATATATTTGCTACATGAAAAACTAGATGATGTATTTCTCTCCAGTTTTCACAAGTGGTCTCATTGGAAGGCACAGGTATAATACTTTCTAACTTAGGTGTAAAACCTATTGCAGGCGATTCTGCCAATGGGCTGGACTCAGTATAATTCATCTTGAAAATTCCTGTAAAAACAAACAAAAGGACAATCATAAAAATGGTGGCTGTACTCATCACCCACATAGGTGTTATATCAAAATTACTTCTGTGAACCAAATGTTGGTAAGTAGACTTCTCTGGTGCTTGTGAATTGGACAGATCCAGGGCCCAATCCAAGCTCTGTTACATACTGAAGCCTTAGCTGTTAAATGATGATAATTCCTCATTTGACTTTATGATTAACATGTGATGCTGCATTATCCTCTGATATCCTAATAAAGAGGGAATATGCAAATTGACCATCACATCATCACAGAGATGGCGGCGCCCAGTTCCCTCAGCCCCTCCAGAGTACCCCACCCAGTCCTTTCAACCCTGCCGGGGGGGTGGGATGGGATGATAGGTATGTAGTGTGGCTGGACCTGCCTGCTGTCAGAGTCCCACAGTCCTTTCAGCTCAGCCAGTGGGGCAACAGGTGCACAGTGCAGCCAGACCTGCCCTCAGTCCCCCAGCTGCCCAGGGTCGGCCCGAGGTGCAGGCAAGCCTCAGATGGCAAATGCCCAGCTTCCCAGGGTTGCCTGAGGCTCAGGTAACCAGGGCTGGCCAAGGCTTGTGCTGCCAGCAGTGGCAGCAGCAGAGGTATGATGGGGGCATCGCCTTCTCCTGATCTCCAGGTCACTTCCCAGCCCTGAGGGCTCCTGGACTGTGAGAGGGGGCAGGCTGGGCTAAGGGACTCCCACTTCAGTGCATGAATTTTCATGCACCAGGCCTCTAGTTTATCCTATCTAATAAACCAGTAATATGCAAATTAATCATCACTCCTTGACAAAGACGACAGC
>PVJC01014195.1:0-21239 GCA_004026665.1 Murina feae | reverse complement strand
GTTTGAGTCCCTACTGGGGTGCCTGAGCAGCCTGGGTGGGGGGCTGAGGGTTGTTTTCATGCTTTTAGGCAGCCCACAGCTCCCATTGACCCAATGTCCCAGCAAGGCTGGCTGGAAGCAGGTTTCTGGGTTTTTTTAATCTTCTATAATTGATACACTGTTGCTTTAAGCCAAGGCCTAGGCAGGTAATGAAGCCTCCTGTTGGCTTCAGCTCTGTGGCTTCTATAATTGAAAGAATGTTGCCGTGAGCAGAGAGAGGCCCAGCTGGCCTAGGTAGATAGTTTACTCCTGGTACAACGGAAGCCTGATGTTTACTCTAGCTCCATGACTGCCAACCTCCATCTTGGCTGGGTTAATTTGCATACAGCCGCTCTGATTGGCTCGTGGGCATGGCTTAGGCATCCCAAAGAAATGGTCAATTTCAATATTACTCTTTTATTAGATTAGATATCTGTAATATGCATATCTGTATATACACATACATGATGGTGAAGGAGAGAGAAATGGTGGAATTAGTTAGCCTGAAAGCTAATCACCAATATGCACAAACTACAGCAATCACAAAGTTATTTACTATAGTTTTCCATAGTATTTCCAATAGTGACACTAAATCTAAAAACTGGAACAACAACTGGAATAACTTATTTTTTAAATATTTTGAAAACACTAATACCCTCATTTTAAAATATGAAGCCTTAGGATATTTAGAAGGCTCTATTTTTATTGTGAAATAATTGTATAATATACATATAAATATATATTCTACATTATCATATATGTACATAATGAGTACGTTACTATAATCATTTTTGTATACACAGAAAGATATAACATTTACTCCATCTTTTAGTGTCTATTTTTAAAAAATATATATTTTATTGATTTTTTACAGTGAGGAAGGGAGAAGTATAGAGAGTTAGAAACATCGATGAGAGAGAAACATCGATCAGCTGCCTCCTGCACACCCCCCACTGTGAATGTGCCCACAACCATGGTACATGCCCTTGACCGGAATCGAACCTGGGACCCCTGAGTCCGCAGGCCAACGCTCTATCCACTGAGCCAAACTGGTCAGGACTAGTGTCTAATTTAAATCTCTACTTTCTTTCCCATAAAAATCCTAGTTGGTTGCATCTCACAAATTGAAAAGTAGCAAACTTCCATTTTACTTATATGTAGGACATGACTATACATTTAACTATTTAATATTAAAATCTGTGGTGAATACATTTCAAAGAATAAGTATTTTACACAAAGTGGCACTACTTTCTGACCATATTACCTCTCCTCCATCTCCGATATTTAAACGATCTTTCTATTATTAATTATACAAATTGGTCCCTGACAAAAACTATGTAGATTTACAGAATAAGTGAATTATTCTGTTTCAAGAAAAGAATTTCACATGGGAACTGAAAATGCCTTTAATTTAAAATATGTATTTCTTTCCAAATAAGGTCATGCAATTAACCATATTTTTCCATTCATTTTTTTTTTTCATCATACTAAAGGTTTTAGGTGGGAAAATAATTGGTACAGGTTGGGCATTTTGAAAATATGTTATTAGACAAATGTATAAGAATTCCACATCTCTTAAGATGATTAAAGAACATACACACAAACTTACAAATTGTGAATGAAATGATCAAGTCACTTAAAGATCTCTTCACATAACTCTGAAATAGCTCATAAATACAAGAGAAATAGTTGACTTAGTATTGACTTTCTGCAAAAAGAAAAGAAATGACAAAAATTCAACTACTTTCCAGATGTTGAAATCAATGAAAATAGAAGCCAATTAGGATAGGAGACATCATTATTTTAGTAACTGTACCTACACAAAGTTAGCTTTCATTAAGAATCAAATCAGAATTAACCTCATAATATCTGCAGGAGGGAGAGTGATTCACTCATGAACTACTGTCTATGTCAGCTTATGTGTCAGCATGACATAAGCTAACAACAACTACCATTTCCATTGTACCTTAGAAGGCGCTTTCACACCCTTTGTCCTGTTTGTTCTTCTAACTACCCTCCATTCTCCATGAGGCAGGGTCAATGACATTCATCTATGTAGAGAATGCCAGAGGGGAAAGCCATAGGGGAGGGACACAAGCAGTAAGGAACACAGTTAGAAATCACTTTCCAGTCTCCCCAAACCTCAGCAGTAAAGATGGGAGAATGGCTACCCTTCCTGAGGTTGAGAGTCAGAGTCCTTGAACAGAGGCAGCTGCGCTAGAGGTCTCAACCCTTTTCAAATTAAATGGCCTGTGTCTCTAATACATATTTATATAATAAGTTAGTTACTGCACCCCCCCACATGCATTCACCTGATTATACTTGTATTACCAACTAATTCACTGCAGTACGAAAAGTACCAATTTTTGGTCCAAGAGAAATGGTAGGAAAACTACAATCTACTGAACAAAGAACCAGGGAATTAATAATATAAATTTTTTTAAGTTGAGATAATCTTATAACACATTTGATGTACTACACCTTATTAGAGATATGTATACACAGTTCCTACATTGAAGTTTCTATATGTATTTATTAAATTGTATGATATTAACATATATTATAAGTAATTTTACTTATATATTTATTGCTACTATTTGTCTATATATACTTATCTGTATGTCTATTTTGAAATGCTAGTTACCTATTGTCAAGAAATACTGATAGGATCTTGATGATTTCCGCTTCCTTTAATCTATATTAGTGGATTTAAGTGGTTTACACTGCACTCTCCTAAGACAGAGAATGAATGGGCCTAATGAGGCAGATGAGTATGGTAAACTTTCAGAGTCATTTTGATTAAATTAATAAAACTTCTTTCTTCTATTAGTTCTAGGAGTCCAATTCCTAAAATTACTGGTTCTAGTAAAGTCCTGTTTATCTATTGGTTTTTAAAAAGGTGTTTGCAAGCTAAATAGCTCAGTGGTGAAACTAACCTTAACCCGTCACCAAACTACAAAAATGAAAAAGATAACAGCAAGGAGCAAAAGTCGTGCTAGTGTCCTTCTTCAGCTCCCTCTGTGACTCCGAAGAAGCCTCTGCACATCTCGGAATCCCGAGGGGCATTACGTCGCTAAGAGTCTTTTCACTCTTAAGAACAAGCAGTTCCTGTGACTCGTGTGTGGCCAACAACGGGTTTCCCAAACCGGGGCACCAGGGAAGGAAGGGGATGGTGGGGTGGAGAGGTGGCGAGGCGCTCGGGTTCCCGAGCCGTCTGTGCTCCCGGGGCCCGGCTCACCTGGTTCCTGAAAGAAGGGGTCCGTGTCAGCTCTTCTCCTGGACCCCGAGCGCCCGGGCCACAAGGGATGCGCCCTGAGCGCGCGCCCCTCACACTCCCAGCTCCGGGCCGGCGGCGACGCAGGTACCGTCTCGGTGCAGGACCCGGCGGCCCACAGGGGGCGAGGAGGAGCCGCGGTGGGCTCAGGGGGAACCCCGGAACCCCAGCGGGTGAGGAGAGGCCGAGCTCCCCAAGGATCTGCCAGGGGCAGAGCGCGGGAACAGGCACCCGATGGGGCCCCAGCGCCCGGGGACGCTGGCGCGCCCAGACCCGCGGAGAAGAGCGGCTTCGAGGGCAGGGAAGCCCCCGAGAGGGCGCGGCCGGCGAGGAGCAGGCGGGGCGCCGGGGCCCTCGAAGTTGCTCCCAGCGGAGCAGGGATCCAACTTTCGCTTCCCGATTTAGCCCGGGAGCGCGAGCTGCGAACAGCCGGGCTCCGGGCGGCGCCGGCGTCTCCGCTCCTTACCTGGCTCGTCCCTGGCACCAAGCCCTGGCGGCGCCGGCCAAAGTTTGCAGCAGCGAGCGGCGGGGCGCGGGGGACCCCGGCGCGGCGGCTCGACGGGCCCCGACGCCCCAGCCTCGGAGGATCGGCGGGTCTGGAGGCTCGTGGGCGCGCGTCGGGTCCCCGCGCCCGCGGCCGCTCAGACTGACACAGGCAGCGGGCGGCGGCGGCGGCCGGGGCTGGGGCCGCACCGCGCACGCGCCCCGCGCCCCGCGGCGGGCGGAGCCCCCGCCCCGCACCCGAGTCCCCTCCGGGCTCCTCCAACTCCCGGGCGCGGCGGCACCGCCGTGGTCGCTTTGAAACGCCCGCTTCCTTCGCCCCTTCTCCCTCTCCGCCTCTCCTTGTTTGGTCATGAGCGTGGGTGCGGGCAGCCTCTTGGGACCGGCGGCGGCGGTCGCTCATCCCGCTGGGATGCCTGGAGCAGCAGAGTCCCGCAGGGAGAGGAGCGAGGGTGAGAAATGACAACTAGAACCTCCATTTGCCCTGCAAAGTCGAGCGACCCCCGCGCCTAAGTCCTTTCTGGGACGGACGCCCGCTGCTCAGCACCCGCAGCGACGGGCCGGGGAGGAGGTGACGGCGGCGGAGGCTGGCGGTTCGGTTCACTTGGACTCAGGACACCGCCCTCGGGGACCCGCCAGGGACCGGACCAAGCCAGTCCTGCTGCTGCGGCTGCCGCGAGGGAGAGACTTTTTGACGAGACCCACTGTTTTGTTTTCCAAGGAGAGCATTTACCCGAAATTTGCCTTCCCTTGGCGGTGCAGGGCCCTCTCTTGTAAGCGAAGCTCCACCGAATAGGCCACGTAAATTTGGTCGAGTTGGGACCTTAAATTGGAAAACAAGATGTGAAAGTACCCTCCAAGCAATCTTTACTGTCTGTAGAGGACAGCTATGTGGGTAAGAAATGCAGGGCAAATGAATGAGAGGTTGGCATGAGGGGGAGGGCCGGATGACTAAAGAGGAAGGTTAGATGGGCATTCAGTTACCACCCAAGTGTCCCATTATGGGATAACATTTGTGCCTATTATTAGAGACTGGGGTCCCTCGCGGGTGCCAAACATGATCTAAATATACAAAACACTATAGTTACATTATAAAGTGAGTTCCTCGGGGTGTTATGTCTGGTCAGTGAAGGGGCAGTTCAGCATTCTAGGTCCTGGTGGTAGTGCTGGGCAGGCCAGGTGTGAATCCTGCCTTTGCTACAGCCAACTGTGACCTTGGGGGAGTTACTTATAGCTTTTCTATGCCTCAGTTTCTTCTTCTGTACTATGGGGCTGGTAATGATGGTGATGATGATGACCATCATTTGACCTGCACTTGTACCTCCTAGGATTGTTTTGAGGATTAAATGATTACACACACACACACACACACACACACACAAGGCTTAGAGTAGTATGTCGCACATAGTTCTATGTACGTGAATATATGTTATAAAATTCCTTCTCTAACATGTTTGAAATTTGCTATAACTATATAAGATTAATTTTCAAGGCTACTTCTTCAGTCTATTTCTTTCTAGATGCTCTGCCAGCCATTTTAGTTGCTACCAATAGACACACTTTAGGATGTGACTGTAATGATAAATGTGCCCAAAGATTTTGCATGGATGTTCATTGGAGGGTGACATACAATGAGTACTGGAAACAACCTAAATTTAACTGCAGGGGACGAAGTAAATTATAGGACATCCAAACAATATTGTTATAAGCAGCCACTTAAAATAATTTATAGTAAGATAATAAAGGCATAATAATGTCTATTAATTAGATAGGAGACGGGTCAGCAAACTATGGCCCAAAAACCCAGCCTACTGCCCATGTTTGTACAAACTCTGAGTGTTTACATTTTTAATGGTTGAAAAAAATCAAAAGACGAATAATATTTCATGACAAGTGAAAATTATATGAAATTCAAATTCATTGACCGTAAAGTTTAATTGGAACCAGGCACCTTATTCATTTATAGCTGCTTTTGTCTTATAAAAGCATCATTGAGGGGCTGCAACAGAAACCATATGAGCCTACAAAGCCTTAAATATTTACCTGACCCTTCACTGAACAGTTTTACGGACCCTGATATAGGGGGCCTGGCCCTGTCATAAGCGAATCAGATCTATTAAGCCATTGGATCTTCACAATGGGTCTCCATTTTATAGATGGGAAACTGAACTAGCAGAGAGGGTGAGCGGCCTGCTCAGGATTACACAGCTGAGCCAGGATGTGAGCCAGACAATCAATTTCAAAGCTTGGACTCGTCTTCCTGACACAGTTCCTGCCATCTTCTAACTCTAGCTCTGTACTGTCTCCCGTGGAAAGATGTTAAACAGAAAAAGTTCCAAGGGTGTGTAGCATATTACAGACCGTCCAGGATGGGAAGATTCTCAGCACTATTTGAAAACGAATAGGATGCAAGGAGGTAACTTGCACAGAAGGATAGAATGAAAAGGACAAAACGTAGGGCAGCCTGTCTGCATAACTCTGGCCAGCACATCTTAGATTGACATAGCAGTTATTTCTGCCTTTGTTTCTTGATGGGGCATCCTAGTGTGCTTTTACTATTTGGGCAAAAAAGGATGAGATTTCGGAATTCAGATAGAGTAAATTTAGTGAGAATACAACAAGACTTGAGGCCCTGGGCGGGGTGGGGGTGGGAGGGCCATTGACTTTAAAAGTATGTAGCATTATTTTTCTTTTCTATATCTGCCCCTGGTTTATGTCAGTGTTGACTTTCTTTCTTTTTTTAAAATATATTTTATTGAGTTTTTACAGAGAGGAAGGGAGAGGTATAGAAAGTTAGAAACATCGATCAGCTGCCTCCTGTATACCTCCTACTGGGGATGTGCCCACAACCAAGGTACATGCTCTTGACCGAAATCGAACCTGGGACCTTTCAGTCTGCAGGCTGATGCTCTATCCACTGAGCCAAACCGGTTAGGGCTCAACTTTCAACTGTTACTCCAAATTGCATGGAGACCATAGCTTCTGATGGCAGACAGTTCTGAAAAAACATGGATTATTAACCAAAGATTTAACTAGATTGTGTCTGTACTAAATTCCTCTTAGTAAATGTTATATTACTGTTTTCACTGACCAGTCTGACAGCCTACCTCACTGACTATTCAAATTTTTTCATTTAAAAAAAAATATATTTTTTATCGACTTTTTACAGAGAGAAAGGGAGAGAGATGGAGAGTGTTAGAAACATCGATAAGAGAGAAGCATTGATCAGCTGCCTCCTGCACACTCCCTACTGGGGATGTGCCCGCAACCAAGGTACATGCCCTTGACCGGAATCGAACCTGGGACCTTTCAGTCTGCAGGCCGATGCTCTGTCCGCTGAGCCAAACCGGTTAGGGCTCAAATTTTTTCTTTTAAAAAATAATTAATATATTTTGTTTTGTTAGAGCAGTTTCAGGTTTGCACATTATTAAGCAGTTAGTGTAGAACATTCCTTCTCTCCCCTGCTTACAGTTTCCCTTTGCATTAGTGTAATGCATTTGTCACATTGTTGAACAAATATTTAATGGATTATTATGAGCAAGAGTTTACATTAGGGTTTATCTTTATGTTGTACAGTCCTATGTGTTTTGCCGAATACATAATGTCATATATCCACCTAATGACATAATAAGAAATATGTATTTGGTCTCTTCTCTCAGTTCCTGACACAGAGCTTCTAAAACCCTTGTAATTTCCTGAGTGATAGGGTTGATAAGAACATCTTTTATTCTCATATTGAGTCATTGACCTCCCAATTCCTGACACAGCCTCCTAAGTCTTGGTAATTTTCTGAGTGATGGGGTGATAAGAGCATCTTGCACAGAGCTCCTAACTCCCTTGGAATTGCTGGGTGATGGGAGTGCCTTTTGTTCTGACGGCAGGGCTCTATGCGGGCTCCAGGATAGCTTCAAGGTGGGCCTGGTCACCAGAAAGACCAAGCTGTGACTACAAGGTTGGAACTCTCAGCCTCATGCTCTGTCCTCTGGAGAGGGGGGAGAGGCTGGACACTGAGTTAATAATTGATCATGTCTGTGGAAACGCTTCCATAAAAATCCCTAAACGAAGGGGCTCAGAGAGCTTCCGGGTTGGTTAACACAAATGAGTGCTGAGAGGATGGTGCACCTCAACTCCACAGGCACAAAGCTCCTGAACTCAGGAACCTCTGGACCTCGCTCTATGTACCTCTTCATCTGGCTGTTCATTTGTATCCTTAATTATATCCTTCATTGAGGCCCGATGCACAAAAATTCATGCAAGAGTAGGCCTTCCTTCCTCTGGCTGCCAGCACTGGCTTCCCTCTGGCACCTGGGACCCAGGCTACTTCCCTCCTCCGGCCACTGGCAGGCACCCAGGACCCAGGCTGGCTTCCCTCAAGCTGCCCTTAGGCTCCAGGAACACAGGCTGGCTTCTCTCAAGCCACCCTCAGGCACCTGGGACCTGGGTTGGCTTCTCTCCAGCCCTGGCTTCATCAGGAAAAATGTCCAGAATGACAATCACAAGATGTCCGGTCTAATTAGCATATTACCCTTTCATTATTATAGATAACTAGAGGCCCAGTGCACAAAAATTTGTGCATTCAGGGGGTCCCTCAGCCCAGCCTGTGTCCTTTCACAGTCTGGGACCCCTCGGGGGATGTCCACCTGCTAACGTGCCTGGCCAGCCTGGGTGAGGGACTGATGGCTGTTTGCAGGTTTGCCAAGCCCCCCAGTAGGGACTCTCACCCCATGGGGGTATGGCCAGCCTGGGAGAGGGGCTGAGGACCATTTTCAGGCTGCCCACAGTCCCTTCAGGGTTTGGGTCCCTACCAGGGTGCCTGGCTGGAAGCAGGTATCTGGGATTTATTTAACATCTATAATTGAAACTTTATTGCCTTGGTCCCCCGCTCGCTCAAAGCCTGGGTTGCCCCTGGCAACCCAAGGTCCCAGCCCGGCAGGTATCTGGGGTTTATCTTCTATAATTGAAACTTTGTAGTCTTGAGTAGAGCTCAGCCCCCCCAGGGCCCTGGTTTCCTCCATTGCCTGGGGCAACTCCAGCTCCATGGCTGCTGCCATCTTAGTTGTGTTAATTTGCATATTTGCTCCTGATGGGCTTGTGGGCCTGGCTTGTGGGTGTAATGGAGTGAGGGTTAATTTGCATATTACTCTTTTATTAGATTAGACTAGGGGCCCAGTGTACAAAAATTTGTGCATTTGGGAGATCTCTCAGCCCAGCCTGTGCCCTCTCGCAGTCTGGGACCCCTCAGGGGATGTCCACCTGCTGGCATGCCTGGCCAGCCTGGGTGAGGGGCTGATGGCTGTTTGCAGGCTGGCTAAGCCCCCCAGTGTGGACCCTCACCTCATTGGGGTGTGCCCAGCCTGGGTGAGGGGCTGAGGGCTGTTTTCAGGCTGCCCACAGTCCCTTCAGGGTTCGGGTCCCTATTGGGGTGCCTGGGCAGCCTGGGTGCGGGGCTGAGGGCTGTTATCAGGCTGCCCACAGTCCCTTCAGGGTTCAAGTCCCTACTGGGGTACCTGGCCAGCCTGGGTGATGGGCTGAGGGCCGTTTTCAGGCTTTCAGGCTGCCCACAGCTCCCATTGACCCAATGTCTCAGCAAGGCTGGCTGGAAGCAGGTTTCTGGGGTTTATTTATTTTCTATAATTGATACTGTTGCTTTCAGCCAAGGCCTAAGCAGGTAATGAAGCCTCCTGTTGGCTTCAGCTCTGTGGCTTCTATAATGGAAAGAATGTTGCCGTGAGCAGAGAGAGGTTCAGCCAGCCTAGGCAGGCAGTTTCCTCCATCATTGGTGCAACAGAAGCATCCTGTTTGGTTCAGCTCCGTGGCTTCTATAATTGCAACTATGTTGCCATGAGCAGAGAGAAGCCCAGCTGGCCTAGGCAGACAGTTTACTCCTGGTGCAATGGAAGCCTGCTGTTTACTCTAGCTCCGTGACTGCCAGCCTCCATCTTGGCTGGGTTAATTTGCATATAGCCACTCTGATAGGCTGTGGGTGTGGCTTAGATGTCCCAGCGAAACAGTCAATTTCAATATTACTCTTTTATTAGATTAGATGTGACTATGGGCGCCTCCATCTTGTGTCCATGGGGGAGGCCATCTTCGTCATGGAGTGACATCTAATTTGCATATTACTCTTTTATTAGATAGGATAAGTGTTTCCCTAAGTTCTCTGAGTCAATACAGCACATTATCAAATCTGAAGACAAGGTCATGGGAACCCTGAATTATAGCAAGTTGGACCTAAGTGTGAGCCTGGGGACCCACTACTTGTGATTGGCATCTGAAGTGGGGGGCAGGCTTGTAGAACTGAGTCCTTAGCCTGTGGAGTCTGCACTAACTGGGTGGTATTGTCAGAATTGAATCGTGCGACACCCCTTTGGTGTCTGGAGAGGTGGAGAATTGGTTGGTGTGGGGAAAACACACATTTGATGTCTGAAGTACTGTGAGCAGAGTAAACAGTTTTCCTTTGGTAATGCCATGTAGCCACCATTACAGTATCATACCCAATACTTTCACCACCCTAAAAACCCCCTGCGACCTACTCCTCCCTCTCCTTCCTTGTCTCCCTAACCCCTGATATGTACTGCTTTTATTTATTTATTTTTACTATATCAATAGTTTTGTCTTCTCCAAAACCCCACAAAGTTGGCAACATATAGAATACTGTCTTTTAAGACTGACTTCTTTCAGTAAGCACTATGCATTTAAGGGTACTCCATGTCTCTTTGTGTCTTGATAGCTCATAATATTTCATAGTATGAATGTACCACAGTTTATCTATTCACCATTTTTAAAGAACTCATTTGTTTCTTCCAGATTTGGGAAATTATTAATAAAATTTCTATAAACATTTAGGTTCAGGTTTTTGTGTGGACATGTTTTCAGCTCATTTGAGTAAATACCAAAAAGTGTAATTGCTTGATAGGAAACCATGTCAGCTTCGTAGGAAACTGCCAAAGTGTCTTTCGAAGTGGCTGTACTGTTTTCCATTCCCACCAGCAATGAATAACAGTTCCTGTAGCTCCACATTCTTGCTAGCATTTGCTATTATCACTTTTCTGAATGTTAGCCGTTCTAATAGGTGACTTTTGCTTTTTAAACTGACTCCGTTGGTTTGTTCAAAATAATCAAACAAGTTATTTACAGTTTGGCTAAATTAAAAACAGGGAACACTGCCTCAAAGCACATCTCAATGTGCAATCTTTCATATTATGGTTGCAACGCAAGGCCCATAGTCTAAAAAAAAAAGGAATGCTTTAAAGAATGTCTAACTAGTTTTTAAAGATATGTTTGTATTGATTTTTAGAGAGAGCGGGATAGAGAGAGAGAGAAACATCGGTGAGAGAGAAACATCGATTAGCTGCCTCCTGCATGCCCCCTACAGGGGATCAAACTCTCAACTCAGGCATGTGCCCTGACTGGGAATCGAGCCAGCAATGTCTTGATTCACAGGTGGACACTCAGCTGCTGAGCCATACTGGCTGGGTATGTCTAACTAGTTTTAATACTAACTTGAGGGAGAAGTGCTTTAAAAAAGTTGAATTACATTTGATTTATGGAGCTCTTACCCAAATGGTACATTCAACAACTCTTAAGAGAAACAAAAGAAACAACTAAAATTTTAGAAAGCAACCCAGAGTTTTAAGAGGACAGTGAATTATGAAGGCAATTGAAAGAATCCGGGCTTTAGAATTAGTATCTAGGTTTGAAGCACAGTTTCACTCTTAATAAGCTCAGCGAGTTCAAATCGTTTATCAAATGTTTCTGAGCCTCAATTACTTGTCTGTTAAACTGGGAAAATAATTTGTAGTTGACAGGGTTATTTCGACCTTTAGCGACTGTGTCGTCTAAAATGCCTGGCACCCAGTTTTGGTAGCTTCATTGCACATCTGTTCTAGCCCCCTTATAGTGCCCTGCACATGGTACACAATCAATAAAAATTGTCAGAACTTCAATCATTGGAATTCCCTAGTCTGATGTAATAGTTGAAATATTCTATGAACACGTACAATAGCTAAGATGTAGTTTCATCTTCTATGTATTTGCTTGTTTTAAATAGGTGGAATATAATATACACAAGACTGTTGTTTCAAAGAAAATTTGTACATCATAAGACTTTGGCACATGCTAAAATTTCCCGCAGTTTGGGATTTCCCTGGAGTAGCCAGAAATGAGATATTGGCTTCAAAAGCAAACTCATGAAATATGCAATAGTATAGATTCTAAAAACCGACCACTTGGCAGAGCTAAGTTACAGTAATTCATCATTTTGGGGTTGGCAGAAATGTGTATATAGTGACTATAATGTCAAAAACTAACACCCTGATATTCGCTCTGTCTATTCTCCCTCATACAGCTTTTCTTCTAAAATAGATGATTGCATTTATGAATTGTTTTAAATACTGACAGTAACAAGTGAAGGCCATTGGTGAAGCATTTAATAAACTTTCCTCATTTTTTAGGAAGCTATTTGAAAGGGAAGACATTTACTGTAAGTAATACGTACAGTAGAATCTCTTAAGTGTCAAAAGAGGATCAGAGAAGCAGCTCTGAATTCACAATCAATCTCAAAGAAGCTGCAGAGCTGGAGGCAGGTTGGATCCTGAGTCCAGGCAGGTCCCCCTGGAACAGGAGGTTCAAAAGTCTGGCACCAATCGCTGTGACAACCTGGTTTGTGCTTTGCTCTTTCCATTTCTAGAAACTCACAGATCCTTGAAGCCTGTCTGTGAACCCCGAGATAAGCACCTCTTAGAGGTGAGAAATGCAACAACCCCGAGGATGGTACCTTTAAAGGTATGGTTTTCTAAGTGTGTAAATAACTTATTTTTATGAAATATTTGGTGGTTGGAAAGAACTTGTTAATAATTTTTAAAAAGGAACTTTTGGCAATCTACACTAATAAAAGAGAAATTTGCAAATTGACCATATCTTTGCAACACCCACCAGCCAATCAGGAGTCAGTATGCAAATTAACCCAACAAAGATGGTGGGTTAATTTGCATATGCAGGCCGAGTGGCTGGGGGCAGGGCGGGGCAGGATGCTTGTGTCATCACCATGGCGACGATGCAGGCATTCCTCACTGCCCCAGCCGCTCTGGGCCTCTGGGCAGCATGGGAAGGCAGAAAGGCGGCTCCTGGGAGGAGCAAAGGCGGTGCCAGCAGCCAGGGGAAGGAAGGCCCATTCTTGCACAAATCTTTGTGCATTGGGCCTCTAGTTCTTAATAACATGTAATCTGATGGTTTAAATAAGATTTTGATTAAAAGTGAAGCCATGGCCCTGACCGTGTGGCTCAGTGATTGAGTGTTAATCCAGGAATTAAGGGGTCATTGGTTCATTCCCAGTCTGGGCACATATCCTGGTTGTGGGCTTGATCCCCAGTAGGGGGAGTGCAGGAGGCAGCTGATCAATGATTCTCTCTCATCATTGATGTTTCTATCTCCCTCTCCCTTTTCCTCTCTGTAAAAATCAATTTAAAAAATTTAAAAAACCAAGAAAGTGAAGCCATGGAATGACTTTTACTCTATATCTAGTCAAAGCAGAACTTTCAATCCCAGAGTTTCCACTGAGCAACATCATTCTCTTATGTAATTAATTCTCAAAAAGGGGTGGTTTTGGAGGCAAATGTGAAGCCTGATAATAGCCAGCCTGGTAATTAACATTGGCTAGAAACAAAAACTCAAAGCAACACATTATAAAGATGGAATAATAAAAAGAAGTTGGGAATAATGAGGCTGCCACCCAGCATTAATTGATGTTAAAAAGCACTCAGAGTTCCCAGGAGAAAAGAATTATTTAAATGCAAATTTTTATTATTAACATTACTTAAATTGTTGTAATGAGTTTATGAAAATAAGACACCTTGCAAGTTTCATGCATATATAAAACCTAATAACATTTATGAGCCACATATCAGCAGTGTTATCTTTTGGCATAAAAAGTGGTAAACAAGAGGAAACATTTTTTTTTTTTAGTCCAAGATCAAATATATTTAAACCACACAAATTTAAAACCACACAAAATGATTATGATGATACTCGGTTTGAAAACTACAGAAACCCTCACATACTTTCATGGGAAGAGAAAAGATCGCATTTTGAAAAGATGTGGATTTTATAGTCCTTGAGTCTCTTGAGAGCCTGGGAAGAATGGAAGTACCTCGGGTAGCACATTTTCCAACAGAACACCATGTTGGTTTGCATGCCATATACAAAACGATTCTTTGCAGTTTTACTGCATACTACAACTTAGGGATTTCTTAATATTTTTTTACACCCACTACACCGCTTTAAGTTATCCGAAGAGAAGTGTAATGAATATATTATAAGCTTAGAAAATGGCATCTAAAAGCGACAGAGTGTTCCAATGTGAGTCAAGAAGTCTTGCAGATGATCCCGCATGACTGCTTAATGAATAAATAAAGCTTCTAATACTTAGGAAATAGATGTCAAGGGGGAAAAATTCTAGGAGAAAATATTACTATTAATGGCCATTATAAGATGCCATATGATGAAATCATTAACAATGCTTTGGCATTTATTACTTGCATTATTAATGACTTAACTTGTTGGCATGGGTTTTAAAGTGATATTACAGAAATATGATTCCCCAGAGCAGTAAGTTTCTATCTACATTATGGCATTTGTCACTTGCTACCTTTTATGTGTTTATGTACAAGTCTTAGTTCTCCCTGAAGGCCATAATTTTTTGGAGGGTAGGAAGTGTGTTCAATTTATCTTTCTATATCCTTGGTACCCAGCATGTGATTCACATACACTTGGAGCTCAGTAAATATTAGTTGATGGAATAATCCAGTGCATTTGTTTTCAAGTATAATTCTCAAATAAAAGAAATAGTAAATATATATTTTTTAAATTGTGTTTTACATCTTAAGTGATCATGAATGAGGAAAATAACAGAAGAAATATATACCAACATGTTAAAAGAAATTGTGCTACAATAGTGGAACTCATTTTTTTCCTACTCCAACTTGTTTATAATATGATTATATTATCTAATAGAAGGAATAAATAACAACAAAATGACACTTAATATTCTACTAGATTAAAAATCACTTTATTAGAATTATGGTGACCACTCTGCCATAATAACGACACCCTACTCCCCGGCCCATCCTCACACTGCCCAGCACCACCTGCCTCTCCTTCCTCTTTCTGTCTAGCTGATTGATAATGGAACAGAAAAAAGATGGAAAAAATAAAATGGGAAGGAGTGGGAAGCGATGATGGTTTAACCCTGAGTGCATTGATTCACCACTTAGAAACACTGAGTGGTCTGATGGGTGGGAAATGCTGGGTCATGAGGCACTTGTGGGCAGAGACCCAACTGTCAGAGGCAAAGGTGGGACCAGCCACACTCTAGGGCCATTGGGCTCAGAGACCAGGTGGTCAAGCAGCATTGCAGTGGATCCAGGATCGACTTAGAGGTCAACACACTTCTGCTACTCGGCCATGCATCCCCAGAGCAAGGAGAGAAATGCAGAAAGACTGAGGGGTCCACTTTAAATGCTGTTTAAAATGGGAAGACATCACTTTTAAGTTCTAGGATCTCATGTATCTTCTGCTGTTACGGGGCAGAGAGTGTGAAAACAAGAGGAGATCAATGGCCGATTAAAGGAAAGTGTGTGTAGCAGGTGTCTGATCAATCTCTTCTCAGTTTATACCAGCTGCCTATTTATTCATTTAAAAATATAATATAACAAACAACTGCTATATACCAGACACTAGCCCAGGGGCGATTTTTGCATAGAAAAACATAATAGAAGTGTGGAGACTGGCTTTAAATGAGGTCAGAAGAGCTCCCAAACCATACATTTTTTTTGAGAAAAATGAAATACAAAGATCAGTCTAAGCTAAATCAGCTTGCAGGTTTTCAGCTCAAAGAATGACCTTGGAACCTGAAAACTAATAACTGTGCATTCTGAGCAAGTGCTGTTCAAACTCACTTCAGTAATATCAGGAAGAAAAATGGGGTTTTGAAAATCATTTAAAGAAATAACAGTCCTGCGTCATGCAGAAAAAATGACATTATTACAGGTCTTACATTTTATTTCATGGTAAAACTGCTGGTGGCATTGCATCATTGAAGTCAAATTGGGAGGGGGATTCAGTGTTAAAATTCAGATGCAGATTTAAGAACAGATGCAATTACTTTCTTTTTCTTCAACAAATATTTCCAAAGCAGCTACTTTTCCAGACGGTGAATAAGATGCAGACCAGTGGGGGATGTCCTTTTCTCAGAAAAATAGATACTGTGCTGATGCATTGACTAAACTTTTATCTCAGCTGAATCAATTTATATCCCACAGTAATACCCTGTTCTTCAGAAACCCCTGCTTCTATCACATTAAAAATATGTCTATCTTAGAGATCTTACTGGCTGCTATTTGAAAAGCTACAGTTTACAAAATTCCACTGTACATAAAATTTTATTCTGTCCTAAAAGAGAGATAAACAGCACTACAAGAGGCACTGAATTAATTTCCCTATCAGTTCCGGAGGTGCCGCCTAACCCTTGGTGACCCCAGATACAGAAAGCTTCTCAGTAAAATTCCTGGACGATCTCAAATGACCCATGGGAATATCTGAAAGGAAACGGGACAGACCCAGCATTTGAAGACCTTATTTAAACTGCACCAAGAAGCTTGGGCATGCTCTTTCATGATATAAGTTTATAACCATCTTTAATAGCTACATTGAACTTCACTCGTAAACCACATCTGAGCTCAGGCTAGTTGCTGAGGAAGGAAGTTTCATTTCTCGAACCCATATGGTCATTAACAAATCCAGCAGATGTGCAACTAGCATTTTGCTTTGAGCTTTGTTTCATTTCAATTTGGGGACATTTTAGTGCTCTTCAAGTCGCAGAGGAACACCATGGTCAGTGTAGCGTGAAGAATCCAAGGACTCTGATTTGGAAGAACTGGCTTAAGTGCAGTGTCACCATTTACTATGATTCAGACTCTCTAATCTTTATCCATAAAACAGGATTCTTCCAAGGAACAAGTAAATGAAATCATGTGTAGGCACATACCTTGTAAACGATAAAGTATTAAATAGATGTAAGGTACTGTCTTGTAATTATACAACTTGGGAGATCATTTTATGCTTCATAAGAATAGTAATCTCATGTTAGATGATAAAACATTTGGCGTTATAGTAAGTGGAGCTAAAATCCTACTATAAAATTATGTAAAAACATTTATAAAATTATGACATTTTTGGAATCCTATAAATAAAATAAAACTACATTCATTAAGATCACCGGAGTTTGAATTAAATTAGAATAAAGGTGCTAAGTGAAATGAGCCAGTCAGGGAAAGACAAATATTGCATGGCTTTACTTATATATGGAATCTATTGAACAAAACAAACTAACAAACAAAATAGAAACAGACACACAGATACAAAGAACAGACTGACAGCTGTCGGAGGGGAAGGGAGTTGAGGGGCTGGATGAAGAAGGTGAAGGGATTAACAAAGAAGAAAAACCTCATAGACACAGACAGCACTATGGTGATTACCTGAGGGAAACGAGTTGGGGGAGGCAGAGTAGGTAAAAGGGGGATGGATGGTGATGGAAGGAGTCTTGCCTTAGGGTGGTGAACACACAGTGCACTATACAGATGATGTACTTAAAGGATTGTACACTGAAACCTGTATAATTTTATTAACTAATGTCACCCCAATAAATCCAGTAAAATAAGAATAAAAATAAAAGAATTAGAGTAACAGGAAAAATTATAATTCAAGATATAAATATTCAATTCTTAAGGGAAAAAGAAAAATTCCCTGTCAATCTTTAATAGCTAGCAGTTTTAAAAACTACTCAAATTTAGCATAATAATAAAACCTCAAATTATGTTCAAATCATGCTGATATTATATGCAAATGTACAATCCAGTATTAAATGAGGGTAATATTCACGGTGAGAAAACTAAGAGCTAAAACAACTATTATTTCAGTCTTGCCACATATTTTCATTATTGTAAGATTTTTGGTCTTGAAGTAACAAAGTTCTATAAAATTAAACCTGTATTTTATTATAATAGGTCTATACAATACTGATATTTATGTGTATATTTTATTGGCATGTGTTAAATTTTAGGAGAATGAAGAAAAATAATGGAATTCATTGGGCCCATTGATCTCTCTAGTTTGTGTAAAAACTGCCTTTTACTAAGAAAATTTTAATTTAGGACCACCATTTTTGAAGGTTAATTTCTTCTATAATTATGTACAATGTAACAGAACATGAAACCCAGTTAGAAAATGTACTCTAATTCCACTTATGCCCTTGGTCAAACCAGGAGTCTCAAGTACATAATGTTGTATAATGTGTTGCTCTATATAATATTATATAATATTATAATAATATTATATAATCCTATATAATCTAAACTAATAAAAGCGAAATAGTAAAATTAACTGTTTCTCCGAGACAGGGTAAGCCACGCCCACCAGCCAATCAGAGTGGCTGTATGCAAATTAGCCCAGGCAAGATGGCTGCCGGGAGCCACGGAGAGAGCAGCGGGTGAGTCATGGAAACCAGCGGACCGCAGAGTGGGCTGGGCGGGTGGTGGCTAATGCCTTGCAGGGTCCAGGCTTGCAGGGACCCGGCCTATGGGGTGGAAAGGCCCCACACCCCAGCGCTGTGAGCTCCATTTCCGCTCAGAGCAGCTGAGCTCAGAGCCGCTGGGGAAGGAGGCGCGGAGGACTTGGCCTGCGGGGCGGAAAGGCCCCCCTCTCCCTGCCACTTGGCTGGTGCTGCTCCCGCTTGGGAAGGAGGCGCCAGGGACCCGGCCTAGAGGGGAGGACAGTTGTGAGGGACCCAGGCCTGAAGGGGAGGATAGTTGGGGGGGACCAGGCTTGCCTGGGTGGAAAGTTGGGGTTACCAGGCTGGCAGAGGAGGGCTGTTGGTGGCAATCCAGGCCTGCAGGGGAGGCCAGTTGGGGGGTACCCAGGCCTGTAGGTGAGGGCAGTTGGGATGGACCAGGCCTGCTGGGGAGGGCAGTTGTGGGGGACTCAGGCCTGCAGGGGAGAACAGTTGGGGGTGCCATCCTGGTATGGGGAAGGCAGTTAGGGTCAATCAGGCCAGCACAGGACCAGATTGGCGTTTATCAGGCTGCCAGGGGAGTGGTTAGGGGCAATCGGCATTTGAGAAGTCAGGAGCCAGCAGTCCTGGATTATGAAAGGGACATTGACTGCCCGTTTAGGCCCGATCCCAACAGTGGGATCGGGCCTAAACGGGCAGTCGGACATCCCTCAAAGGGTCCCTGATTGGAAAGGGTGCAGGTTGGTCTATGGGACACCACCACCACCCACCACCCCCACTCCGTGCACGAATTTCGTGCACCGGGCCTCTAGTAAAAGCATAATATGCAAATCGACCAAACAGCAGAACAACTGGTGGGCAGGGGGCAGGGTCAGCGAGCAGGTGGTGCCTGGAGCCAAGGGGATGGCGATGGGGGGGTGGGCAGCGGGGACCAGTGGCAGCAGTGGGTGCCAGCACTATCCCCTGGTCAGCCTGCCGCCGACCTTGCACAGAATGAGGCCAGACTGCGGTTTAGTGGGTCTAAGCCATCAGTTGGACATCTCCTGAGTGCTCCTGGACTGTGAGAGGGCACAAGCCCAGCTGAGGGACACATCCTCTCCTCTCGCCCTCCCCGTCCCCCGCCCCGCCCTGCCGCAGTGCATGAATTTTCATGCACCAGGCCTCTAGTATGAACTATCTGCCTGGCTTTTGACAGTTTAGCTGAGGGATTTCATTTTGTAATGCTCTGCCAAGTCAATTCTGTGCAGTGTAACAATATAACACCCACCCAGAGCTTACCCAGAAGAGCAGAGAGCAAATGAATTTCCTTCTGCTCCTCTGTTAAAGAGAGAAAATTCTTCACTCTGTAAATGTTCAGAGAGCATCATACTGTTTTTTATGGTAGATTAATCTCAGAACCATGTGTTCCTAGGAGTGTGGAGTCCAAGGAAAATCATGTGGCTCTCTTCTTAGATTTAGACAAAGGTCAAGTCAGGTTCAAAGGACCAGCCCCCTGTGGGGATGGGAAGCCTTTAAATATCCAGGTGAAGTAAAGAATGTGCAAGAAGCCCTGGGAACTTGCCTCTGGAGATGTTTATGGGTTCTTTGTAAGCCACTTCTTTATCCCTCAGTCTACTTCTTAGTCTTTCCTGGCCATGAAATTTAGGGCAGAAAAGCACCCAGCAACCACCCTAATTGCTTCAAGTCGCAGGCAACTCTTGGCCAGGGCTGGCTTCATGGGCCTGTAACCTGTACAGTTGCAAAGAGCCTTGAGCTTAGAAGAGCTTTGCCTTTGGTTTAATGCTCTATGTCTTGGCCTTGAATTTTAATATCTTTTAAATAAGGTGCTCCATTTATTTATGCATAGACAGATCTTGTGTACAAAGCCATGAAGCATTTTTAAGGCAAGAAAACAACCAGTTCCGCCCTAGCTGGTTTGGCTCGGTGGATAGAGCATCAGCCTTCGGACTGAAGGGTCCCAGGTTCGATTCTGGTCAGGGCCATGTGCCTTGGTTGTGGGCATGTCCCCAGTTAGGGGTGTGCAGGAGGCAGCTGGTCAATGTTTCTCTCTCATCGATGTTTCTAACTCTCTATCTCTCTCCCTTCCTCTCTGTAAAAAAATCAATAAAGTATATTAAAAAAAAAAAGAAAACAACCAGTTCCTCATCTTATTGCATTTTTACCTGGAATAAATGAATCAAAGGAATTTAGGACTGGAAAATTTAGGCTGAGATGAAAATGAGCCCAATTTTTAATAGAAATGAAAATTTAAGTACACTGTGAAGTTGCACTTGAGGGATACTTTTCCAGGATATAAGTATTTTTTCTTTCCATCTGGGTCAATTATTTTGAGATAGCGAAATGTGATTTGCTAGACATTTCAAACCAAAGATGTAGAGTACATACATAGAGGTTATTACAGGGTTTTGTTTTTTTGTTGTGTTTTTATTTTGTTTTGTTTTGTTTTGTTTTTTAGAAAACCTGGGTGAAAACAGATAATAGTATATCTGTTAATACGGAGGGATGGCGCCAGCCCCACACAAAAGTGTGAAGGGTTCTCATTACCACCCTTCCAACATGCCTATATCCTGTCCTATTTGCCCTCCTCCCTCATCTTAAAAGTACTTAGATTTCTGGGAAACTTGTATATAAAGTCTTCACTGTCTGCCACAAGAGTTGAACCAAAAACCTGCATCCCATTTCTGTGTGACTTTCTTCAAAGTTGACTTTCACGGTTAGAAAGTGATCTGATAGTTAACCCTTGTTAAACTATTAGCTGGTACTAACTTAAGGTGTGACTTCTACTTAGGGAACTTTATTTTTTTTTTAATCTTTATTGATCATATTATTACAGTTGTTCCTCATTTCCCCCCCCCCATAGCTCCCCTCCTCCCAGTTACCACC
>PVJC01014194.1:0-36812 GCA_004026665.1 Murina feae | reverse complement strand
GGTGGTGATCAGACCAGTCGGGGGGGCAGTTGGAGGTGAGAAGGTCAACAGGGGGACAGTTAGGGGTGAGCAGGTTGACAGGAGGCAGCTGGGGGCAAGCAGGCTGGCAAGAAGGCTGGCAGGAGAGGCAGTTGGGGGCAGTGGAGGGCAGTTGGGGGTGAGTAGGCCAGGAGAGGGGCAGTTTGGGGTGACCTGATCAGCAGGAGGGGCAGTTGATGGTGATCAGGCTAGTGGGAGTGTAGATGGGTGAGAGCAGGCCATCAGGGAGACAGTTGGGGGAAACCAGGCTGGCAGGTGGGTGCAGTTTATTTTCTTATTTTTTTATTGTAGTTGTTTATGTTGTGTTTTTTTTCCTGTGTGTGTTGTTTTGGTTTTGTTTCATTTTGTCATGTTTTCTTTTGCTAGCATCTGTACAACAGTTTGCATAGTATGATTGGTCTTGAGCCTCACAGTTAAACTGAATGAGAGTGAAGCTCACCCATGAAAGGGACAACAGCAATTAGGATCTAAATTAAATAGGAGGACCTACATAATTCACACAAAGGATATTTCCCAAGCACCCAGATCAAGAGATCAAGGAGACTGCACCACTAAGTACCACAGGACACCTACTATAGGAGGCTATGCCACCAAAGCAAGTAGTCATAGCAGTTAAATTTAATCCATAGAAACAAATAAAAAGAGATAGACATAGTGGGGAGACAAGGAAATGCCCAAAATAATAGAACAGAAGAAATCTTCAAGAAAAGTGCTGAATGAATTGGAGGAAACTGGTTTGTGAGAAACAGAGTTAAAAGTAATCATTGTAAGGATGCTGAACAGCATAAAAAAGAACATAGAAACCATGAAAAAATAACCAGTGGAAAATGAAGAATAACACATCAGAAATTAAGAATTCAGTGGAAGAATAAACAGTAGGTTGGATTAAGCAAAGGATCGAATTAGTTAATTAGAAGAAATCATTCAATCAGAGCAGCAACAAGAAAAATAACAATTCAAAATCATGAGGATAACCTGGTCAGTGTAGTTTATTGGTTGATCATTGATCTATGAACCAGGAGGTCAAGGTTTGATTCCTGGTGAGGGCATATGCCTGGATTGTGGGTGTGATCCCAGTGTGGGGCATGCAGGAGGCCACCAATCAATGATTCTCTCTCATCATTAGATATTTCTGTCTATCTCTCTCACTCTACCTTCCTCTCTAAATTCAATAAAATATATATTTTTTAAAAAGCAGGAGGATAGTTTTAGGGAACTTTGTGACAACATGAAATGTAACAACACCTGCATCATAGGAGTACTAGAAGGAGAATAATGTGGGCAAAAGATAGAGAATGTGTTTGCAGTATTAATAACAGAAAACTAACTTAATCTAGTGTAGAAAAAAATTACACAAGTTCAGGAGTCAAAGAGAGTCCAAATGAACATGAAGCCAAAGACACACCATAATTAAAATGGCAAAGGTTAATAACAAAGAGATAATCTTAAAGGCAGCAAGAGAAAGTCAGTTAATTACCTACAATGGAGTTCTCATAGGCTATCAGTTGATTTCTCAACAGGAACACCACAAACCAGAAGAGAATGGCATGAAGTATGCAAAGTAATGAAAAGCAAGGGTATGAAAACAAGATTATTCTATCCAGCCAGGCTATTGATTAAAATTTAAGGTGAAATAAAGAGCTTTCCAGAAAAAAAATGAAACTAAATGGTTTCATTACCACCAAACCTGCATTGCTAGAAATATTAGAGGATCAACTGTAAGAAGAGGAAGAAATATATATAGACACAGAGTCATAAGGAATAAAAATGGCAACAAATAAGTACTTATTCTGTAATAACTCTAAATGTAAATAAATTAAATCTATATACACAAAAATGTAAATGTTCATTTGTTCAAAATCTCAAATCTTCGAAAGTTCTTCACTGATTTCTTTGAAATTTTGACACAATGATGCATTCAAATACACATGTGTTTTTATATATCTACATTATATAGATGTCACACCTGTGACAGGTAAAAACATGATTTAAAAAAAAACAGGTAAAAACATGCTTTTTTGAAAAACAGCGCCATCTGTTGGATGTAGAAGCAACACATGCTATGAACTTAGCAATATTAATCAGTGTAACATTCAAAGCCAGGCAGTCACATACAAGTCCATTGACACTGTTGTGGAAGCAGATGAAGCAGTTAATTATCCAACAGAAAATTTGAATTCACTTAATCTGCCAAGGATGCCACTGCATGTACTGCAATTGAAAATTGGTGTGCCAATTATTATGTTGCAAAATATCAACCAGCACACAGAGCTGAGCCTCAGGCCAGGGCTGGGCTGGAGCTTGGGGTGTGGGCTGCAGCTGTGGTCCCCCCAATGCCAGCGACTGAGGGCTCATGGGAAGTTTGGTGAGCGAGGGTGGGGGAGCTTCCTCAGCTCCTTTTAACTCCAGCTTTGGGGCGGTTCGGAGAGGGCCCCTGCTGGCGGGAGTCGCGAGCACATTATATACCCACAAGCATTGTGCAATTAAACATATTAGAAACGTGCACTTTCTCTTTTCTTTCTTTTCCATTTAACCAGACTGAGCCACAGCAACACATGGCCAGGCACAGCTAGTATTCTAATAAAAATAACAGGGTAGCTGAATGGACAAAAAGAAAACACCACATGATTTATATATATGCTGTCTGCAAGAGACCCACCTCAAAATAAAAGATTCACAGAGGTTGAAAGTGAAGATATTCAATGCAAATAGAAACAATCACAAAAGCTGAGGTACAAATCCTTAAATTTGGAAAAATAGCCTTAAAACACAGGCTATAAAATGAGATAAAGGATTTCCTAGCTAGTTTTGCTCAGTGAATAGAGGGTTGGCCCACATATTGAAGATCCTGGGTTTTATTTCAGTCAAGGACACATACCTCAGTTGCATGATCAATCCCTGGCCTTGGTCAGTGTGTGGGCAGGAGGCAACCAATTGATGTCTCTCTTTCACATCGATGATTCTTTATATGTTTCTCTCCTTCTCTCCACTCTAAAAAACAACAGAAAAATACCCTTAGGATCAATAAAAAAAAATGAGACAGAGAACACTACATAATACACCCAATATAGTAGCAACTAAATATATATTTTTAAAAAACCTCTTGGAGGTCTTTATATTGCTTCTATGCAACAATACAGTCATAGTTGGGGACATTTATACCCCACTGACATAACTAGATAGATGTTTCAGATGAAAATCAACTGGGAAATAGCAACTTTATAAGGCACACTATATCAGATGGATCTAGTTGATATTTATAGAAAATTTCATCCCAAAGCAACAGAATATACATTCTTTTCAGGTGCACATGGATATTCACAAAGATAAGCCACATGCTACAAAAAGAGTCTTAACAAATTCAAGAAGATTGAAAACAAAGGAAGCATCCTCTCAAATCAAAATGACATGAAACTAGAAATCAAATATAATAAAAAAAACTCTAAAACCTTCAAACATATGGAGGCTAAATAGTATATTATTAAAAATGAATAATTACCAATATCAAGGAAGAAATAAAAAAAATTATTTGGAATCAAATGAAAATGAACAAACACTCACTCAATGTCCATGGGACATATCAAAAGCAGTCCTTAGAGAGAAGTTCATAGAAATTCTCAACTAAACAATCTAGCTCTATACCTAAAAGAACAAGTAAAAGAGCAAAAGCCTAGAGTAAGTAAAAGGAAGGAAATAACAAAGTTCAGAGTGTAAATAAATGATATAGAGAGACTAAAAATATACAAAAGATCTTCTACCTGGCATGGCTCTATGGTTGAGTGTCATGGTTTGATTCCCAGTCAGAGCATATGCCAGAGTTGCAGGCTCAGTCTCCAGTGAAGGTCATGCAGGAGGCAGCTGATCAATGATTCTCTCTCATCATTGATGTTTCTATCTCCCTCTCCCTCTCCCTTCATTTCTGAAATCACTAAAATATATTAAAAAAATACAAAAGATCAAAGAATCCAAGAGCTCGTTCTATGAAAAAATAAAAAAAAGATTGTGAAACTTTAGCCAGACCCACTAAAAAACACAGAGAGGGGACTTGAATAAATAAAATTAGAAAGGAAAGAGGTGAAGTAAGAATTGCCATCAATTAAGTAAAAAGGATTTTAAGAACATATATGAACAACTATATGCTAACAAAATGGATAGCATGGGCAAAAGTCACAAATTCCTATAAACATACAACCTTCCAAAATTCAATCAGGAGGAACCAGAAAACCTGAATCGACTGATATCAACTAATGAAATTAAAGAAGTAATAAAAGAAGTCCTGGACCAGATGGCTTCACAGGTGAATTTTACCAAATATTCAAAGAAGAACTAACACCTATCCTCCTCAAACTATTCCAAAACATTCAAAAGAAGGAAAATTGTATAAGCTCTTTTTACAAGGCCAGCATTATGCTAATTCTAAAGCCAGATAAAGATATTACAAAGAAAAAGTATAGACCAATATCCAGATGAACATAGATGCTAAAATCCTCAACAAAATATTAGCATATCAGATCCAGGAATACACTAAAGATATTATACACCATAACCAAGTGGCATTTATTCTGGGGATACAAAGCTGGTACAATATTTGCAAATCAATGTAATGCATGAGAGAAACAAATTGAAAGATAAAAATTACATCTTATCAATAGATACAGGAAAAGCACACAATAAGAACAAACATCCATATATATATATTTTTAATCCTCACTTCAGGATATATTTTCCATTGAGTTTTAGAGAGAATGGAAAAGAAAAACACAAAGAGAAATATCAATGTGATGTGAGAGAAAACATCAACTGGTCGCCTCCTGCAAAAGCCTTGAACAGTGCCCAGGCCAGCTAGGAATCTACAGCTAAGGTATGTGTCCTTGACCAAAACCGAATCAGTACACTTTGGTCCACAGGCTGACGCTCTGTCCACTGAGCAAACTGGCTAGGGCTAAGCACTCGTTGATTAAAACTCTCAACAAAGTGGAAAAGAGGAATCAGCATAGGAAAGGCCATATGTGACAAAAGCCAACATCATACTCAATGAGCTAAAACTAAGTGTTTTCCTTAAGATCAGAAACATGACAGGGAAGTCCACTTTAGCCATTTTTACTCAACAGTGAACAGAGTAGAAGAAAAACAAGCACCCAAATTGGAAAGGGGTAAATAAAACTGTTATTATTTGCAGATGCTATGTTATTTTATAGAGAAAACACTAACGACTACATTGAAAAACTACCAGATCCAATAAATGAGTTTGGCAAAATAGCAGGATAGAAAATTAACATCCAGAAATAATGGCATTTTCATGCACCAATAATGAACTCAGAAAGAAAAACTAAAAAACAATCCTATTTACCATTGCAAAATAAATAAATAATAATAATAATAAATAAATAAATCCAAAAAGATTCCTAGGAATAAACCTAACCAACTAGGCAAAAGATCTATACTCTCTACACTATAGGTCATTGAAGAAAGAAATAGAGGACTATATAAACAAGTGGAAGTATATAACATATTCATGGATTGGGAGAATTAACTTCATTAAAATGTCCACATTATGCAGAGAAATATATACATTCAATGCAATTCCAATTAAAATATCAATAGCATATTTCACAGATCTAGAACATACTTCAAAAATTTATATGGAACTAGAAGAAAAACAAATAACCCCAGAAATCTTGAGAAAAAACATTGGGAGGATCACAGATCCACATATCAAACTATACCACAAAGCTATTATAATCAAAACAGCCTGGTATATAGATCAAAGAAACAGAACAGAGAACCCAGCAATCAACCCATGCCTTTCTAGTCAATTAAATTTGACAAAGGTGGTGAGAACATACAATGAAATAAACACAGTCTCTTCAATATATGGTGTTAGAAAAATTGAACAGCAACATGCAAAAAAATGCAACTAGACCACCAATTTACACCATATACAACAATAACCTTAAAGTGGATAAAAATACTTAAATATATGTTGTGAAACCATAAAAATCCTAGAAGAAAGCAGGTAGTTAAATCATAGACATTCGTCAGAGCAGTATTTTTGACATTATATCTCCAAGGGGAAATGGAAACACCTGAAAAAATAAACAAGTGGAACTACATCAGACTAAAAATCTTCTGCACAACAAAAGAAGCCATCAACAAAATGAAGAGGGAACCTTCTTATGGGAGAACATATTCACCAAAGATTCATATGATAAGGGGTCAATTTCCAAAATATATAATTTATACAATTCAACACCAAGAAGATAAACAATCCTAAAAATATGCACAAAGGACCTGTATAGACACATCTCCAAAGAGGACATAGAGATGACCAATAGTCATATGAAAATATGTTCAAGGTCACTAATCATCAGAGAGAAGCAAATTAAAACTACAATGGAACATAAACTAATACTGGTCAGTATAGCAATTATCAATAAATCAACAACAAATACAGTACTGGTGAGGATGTGGAGAAATGGGGACTCTAGTGCACTGTTGGTGGGAATACATTCTGGTGCAGCCATTGTGGAAACAGTATGGAGTTTTTTCAAAATATTAAAAGTGGAAATGCCATTTAGCCCATCAATCTCACTCCTGGGAATATATCCTAAGAAACCCAAAGCACCAACCAGAAAGATGGTTGGGGGGGAATTAAGAGATCAACTGAAAGACTTGCATGCATGAATAGGAGCATAATAAATGGACACAAGAATCTGGGGGTTAGGGATGGGGGGGGAAGGGCAAGGGGAAAAATGGAGATCTATCTATCATTTGTTGTAATACTTATCTATCATTTATTGTAATACTTTAAGCAATAAAAAAATAAATTAATTAAAAAAACAAACATTTTCAAGCATAAAAATATATATAATGTTAACAACTTCAGAGAATTTGACATGAAGTTTTGAAGCTTGCTGTCAATACAAGAAAACAGCATACATATCAAATTGCATATATATAAACATATGTATAACTCCATCTATTGAAAAAAATTCACATTATTAACTGGTACACCTAGTAAATATCATGTAGAATCCTAAATTGAATTCTCAAACAAACAAACAAAAAATCTAGTAAAAAAACTGTTGCAATCCAAATGATTTTTTAGTTTAAAAAAATATTCTATTATATAATACTAGAGGCCGAAATTCGTGCATGGGGGGTTCCTCAGCCCAGTCTGCACCCTCTCACAATCTGGAACCCCTTAGGGGATGTCTAACTGCAAGTTTAGGCCTGATCCTGCAGGGGTTGGGAAAGAAGGTGACGGTTGCTGGGCTGGGCATGGACGGAATGGATGTTGGACCCCAATGCCACCATGTAGTTCCCCACCTTCCTCTCCTTCTTCCCTTGCGGCTATGCCACCAATGTGGTGGGTGGGCAGCCCCCAGGGAAGGGAGAGGATGGGAGTGTAACAAACCCTTGTGTCGAAGGCTGACTTTCAATAGATTGCAGTGAGGGAGTTGCTCTGCTACATACAAAATCCCAGCCCAGAAGCAGGTCATCTACAAATGGTTTAGCACCGGGGGGCAAATGGGGGGCAGCTGGCTGGGGGAGGGACTGCAGGCAGTTGGCTAGCCATGGAAGGTTGGCTGTGGGAACACACTGACCAGCAGGGGGCAGCTCCTGCATTGAATGTCTGCCCCCTGCTAGTCAGTGCGCATCATAGCAACTGGTCAACCAATCATTCTGGTTGTTCGGTCATAATGGTAACTTAGGTTTATATATATTTACCTAAGTGGAAGGTGGGTGAAACACATATGGAATTATCTGTCCTTTTTTTACAATTCTTTTGTAAGTCTTATATTAGCTTGAAATAAAATATAGAGAAAAGGTCAAGTTTAAATGGTCTCCACTTTTGATTTTAGAAGAAATTGTTTTTTATTAATGTATAATTGAAAATATACATTTATAAACAGTGTATGTGTTGAAATTCAAATCTTTTAGATTACTTTGTATTCATAATTTTTATTCAAAATATTTTCACAGGAAACTTATATGCTATTTTAGTATTGATTGCTAGTTTGGTTTACAGAATGGGTTCAGGTTTTCACCAAACTAAACTAAGACACAAGAATTTCAGTAGTCCCTCAATTTAATATGCATCTTTTGTAATGATTTTCCACATGATTATCACAAATATCCATGGAAGACCACAAAGCTGTCAATCAGATAATGCAAAGGAGTCAAGGCCATATTATCTGATGGCAAGGAGAACTACACTGTTCATTTGCCTGTAATTTATTATTTCAAGGTATATAATCATCATGTTGTTAAAGGCTTGAATTCTGACAAAAAGTGGGAAATGAAGAGAGAATGAGGAAGAAATTGGAATAATTTAACTACTATATGATCACTTAAACATTTAGAAATATATGCCACAAAAATCTCGTGGCACCATTAATCTAACATTTTTTTTCAATATCTGAAGGGAATAATGTTGATATAGCAAAAAGCAGCCAACCAATGGAAAGCAGTGGTCTTAGACAAGGTATTCTAGGGATTGCATGCCTGTAGTTAGAGTGTAGGGAGGATTTCTTTTACTCTTGAATATTAGTGTATTGGAGGTAATAGTTACTAATGTTACTGTTTTAAGGTAATGAGTCAAACATTCAGTAAGTGCTTCAAGGATCATTGACTTTACAAACACTTGAGTATGTTTCCTTTAGAAAGCATTGAAATAACTCCAAGACTCATTTGCATTGTTAAGTACATGAGAAAAGGATAAATACATATAATTTAAATAATAAATATGATACCCAATAGTTTGAATTGACACACAACTAATAAAGCCTGACCCATTTTCCCTACTCATATTCCTGATTCTTGTTATCCTGCCTATTTATGTAAAATAGATAGCTTACTTATGCTATATTTGCTTTATTATCTTTATTTTTAGCTAGAGTTCATATCCCTGAGGTTTTTATTTGTACAATGATGTTGTGTATGTGGATAGTGTGACTCAATGCTGCACAGCTACAAGAATCATATTATGGTGAGCAGAGTGGTAACAATTGAATATGTTGTGCCAATTTAGTATTGTCTCTTTATTAGACTTAGGTCCCCTTAAGTATGCTGTATATCAAAAAGTTATTTTCCACATTTTACTTTTTTAACAATGTGAATCCTGTGTTCATTACTGTGCATTCAGTCCCAAACAGTGCCTAAACTATAGTTGTTCTTCAGTAAGTACTTATTGAATGAGTAAATAAAGAAAATACAAAAGTAAGACTTTCAAAATTCATCATAGAAAACATAAGATTGATTAAATAAATGAGAACTATAATTAGTGAGTTTTATAATTAATAGAAAAGAAAAATAATTTCCCATTAGAATCATTTAGAAAGCCTTCCTGGAAGAAGTAAATGTTTTTAAGAATAATTTTTTATAAAATGTTACATACATTTTTGGATGACTTTTTGCCTTATTTCTGAATAACTCATACTATTATTTACATAGAATTTTTCTTTAATTGATCCACATTTTTATTTAAGTAAACTTACAACCTACTTAAGACTAAATTATGAAGAAATAAAAATCTGATTAAACTTATTAGTAAGCAGATCCAATTAGTAATAAAAGCCTCCTAACAAAGAAAAGCCCAAGACCAAATGGCTTCACTGCTGAATTATATAAACATTTTAAGAAGAATTAACACCGATCCTTCTAAAATATTCCATAATATGAAAGTAGAGGAAACACTTCCAAATTTATTTACATGATATTATTATCCTGATACCAAAATCTGACAAGGAAACTGTAAGAAAAGAACATTATAGGCCAATATCCCTATTGAATACAGATGTAAAAATCCTCAAAAAAACAAATTCAACAATATATTCAAAGATTATTCATTATAATTAAATGTGATTTATTCTAGGAATGCAAAGATAGTTCAAAATCTCAAAAAATCTCAAAATTAACCAACGTGATACATCACAATAACAAAATAAAAATATCATATGATCTAAGCTAATAAAGGCGTAATATTGAAATTAACCGTTTCTCTGGGTCACCTAAGCCACACCCACCAGCCAATCAGAGTGGCTGTATGCAAATTAGCCCAGCCAAGATGACAGAGGCCCCAGCCTCGGAGAAGCCGTATTCGGCACTGGGGCCCAGCAAGGCAGATGGAAGACCTCTGCCTTGGGGGAGCCAGGATGGGAGGAGTGACCTGGCCCTAGGCAGCAACCTGGGGGGGGAGGAGCCAGCCTGCCTGTGGCTGCTGATGGGAGGAGCAGGGCCGGCCAGCAATGGATTTCAGGTGGCAGGGCAGCCAGGGGCTGGGGGAGCAAGCCAACCCAGGCCCCTGAGGCTGCCCTGAGGCCCAGAAGTAGATCCCATCATGGGGGCACGAGCACTCAGGGAGGCGTAGCCTCCTGTGTGTGCCCATGACCCCCCGGCAATGAATTTCAGGCAGCAGGGCAGCTAGAGGCTGGGGAAGCCCATGAGTCTGCCCTGAGGCCTGGAAGTAGATCTGATCGCGGGAGCATGGCACTCATGTATGGATGGATTCCAGGTGGCAGGGCAGCTTGGGGGTGGGGGGACCGAGCTAGCCCCGCCCGAGTCGGAGGCCTGGAAATAATTCCCATCAGGGCACACAGCACACATGGAGGCTGCCTCCCTGTGTGCTCTGTGTGCTGTGATGGACTCCAGGTGGCTGGGGCCTGGGAATAGAGCTATCGCGTGTGCCTGCCCCCGGTGGGTTCCAGGCAGCAGCTGGGGCCTGGGAGTAGAGCGATCTGGGGCAGGTGACCTCAGAGGTTCCTCCACTGCCAGTTGCCACCTGGATACCCAACCACTATGAGAGGGTCAGGTTTATTGGGAAAGTCCCTCCTCCAAGACTGAGGACCCTGCTAAGCCTGAGACTGAACTATGACAACAGAGAGCCTCTTTGTCCCACTCCACCAAACTGGAAAACACTAAGAAACAAGCAACAACATTTGACTACTAAGAGAGGGGCAAGGGCTTGGAGAAAACCCTCTCTGAGCAATAGGCACAAAAAGGTGGCCTAAAAGTGAAGGAGGCAATAAGAAAAGCCCTCTGATAAACAGACTCCACCTTAAGAACAAGGTAATATTAGAAAAATTGGAAGCCTCTGGTTCATTATAGGAAACTATCATAACAAACTTTAAATCCAGTTCAACTCCTGATTATATAGTCTCAAATCCCCATCCCCATTTCCTTCTGAGGCAGAACAGAACAAAGGACATGTTCATTTCACTTCCAGGAATAGATACACACACTACCTGTGTTTCAACCAACAATTTTCAGGAAGACACAATAACAAGGAGGAAGACAAAAAAGAAAAATCTGTCCATAGACAAAATCTAATCTAATGTGTGCCGGGTGCGTTAGTTCAGTGGTGAGAGCATGAGGGGGGGTACCCCCGCGGGGTCATGTGCGAGCATCCTCTGCACCATGTGGAGCTTCCACCACTGGTCCGCCACCTGGCTCCACCCTGGGAGCTTCTGTGGGGCATGTGCGAGGCTCCACGATGGGGGGCCTCTGGGGGGTGTGTGAGCGTCTGCCGCCTGGCTCCATCCCGGGTGTGTCCGCTCAGCAGCAGCCCCCCCCCCCCAGGGACTATTCACCAGTGTCCACCCTCCAGCCTGCCACCTGGCTCTGCGCCAGGTGTGTCCCTTCAGAAGTGGGGACCCACCAGGCGTGTAGGATGGTGGGCCACCCGACGGGAAATGTCCACGCCTGCACTCACCAGCCCTCCCACCCCCCAGTGCACGAACCCTGAGGGGGCTGTGGGCAGCCTGAAAACAGCCCTCAGCCCCTCACCCAGGCTGGCCAGGCACGCCAGCAGGTGGACATCTCCCGAGGGGACTCAGACTGTGAGAGGGCACAGGCTGGGATGAGGGACCTCCCCCTCCCTCTGCCGAGTGCACAAATTTTTGTGCACCGGGCCCCTAGTTATCTCAATAAATGCAAAAAAGCATTTTATAAAATTCAACATCCATTCTAATAGATACAAGCTCTCAACATATCTCAGCATAATAAATATCATATATGAGAAGCTCACACCCATACTCAATAGTAAAATGTTGAAAATTGTCCTATAAGATTAGAAACAAAGATCCGCCCCCACCCCCCGCCACTTTTAGTCAACAAAATATTATTAGAAGTTTAAGCTAGAGCAACAGAGCAATTAAGGAAAGAAGAAGAGAGAGAGAGAGAGAGAGAGAGAGAGAGAGAGAGAGAGAGAGAGAGAGAGAGAGAAAGGAAGGAAGGAAGGAAGGAAGGAAGGAAGGAAGGAAGGAAGGAAGGAAGGAAGGAAGAAAGGAGAGAACGAAGGAAGGGAAGGAGGGAAGGAGGGAGGAAGGAAGGAAGAAAGGAAGGAAGGAAGGAATGAAGAATGGAGAGAACGAAGGAAGGAATGAATAAAGGAAGGAAGGAAGGAAAGAAGAGTATCCAAATAAAAAAAGAAGAAAAAAGTCTCTATTTGCACATGACATGATATTATATTCAGAAAATCTAAACTATTTTATTTTAAACTATTAAAACTACTTAATAATTTAAGTAAAAGTAACATACAATACCAATATACAAAAATAATTTTTCCTATACACTAACAATAAACTATCAGAAAAAGGCATTAAGAAAATATTATTTACAATTGCAACCAAAAAGAATAAAATATCCAGAAATAAATTTAACTAAGGAGGTGAAAGAACTATACACTGAAAACTTTAAACCACTGATAAAAGATATTCAAAGTTCTAAGATGATGGGAAATAAGTAAAAAGAACACACACCTCTTCCTGCCACCAAACTAGAGCTATAGCTAAAATTTAGACCAATCAACCTGAATGAACAACAGAAGGACACCTGAACAGGAGGTTTATATCCCAGGATTTAACAAAAAGAAGCTACAAAGAGACTAGTAAGAAGGGTAAAGATGGGGAAAGTATCAGTCCCTACACCTAGGGACAATGGCTGTGAAGCCAGAGAAATACTGTGATTGCAAAAGCCCCTCCCAAAAGAAAGTGGAGTCTCAATTCTGTGTGGGGACCCCCAAAGCAGAACACTAGGGCCTAGAAGAAGAGCATAACATTTGGCAGCAAAAATAAGCAGAGACCTTGTCCACTGGAAAGAATGAGTCTGCTGAAATCCTGGATGTTTTCTTTAGTGGCTAACACATAAGAATTCACTCTGGGTCACTCACATAGGGCTTTGGTAGAGGAAAGGAGACTCAGGGAAGAGAATACATAAAAAGAAGATTTGGGTGTCATAGCTCTAGAGATCCGAAAGGTAGAATTCTGATGTCCCAGTCCTGACTCAACATCCCACACAATCCTTGGATGCCATCTTCTAGGGTCCAGCACTTCTATTCTTACAGAGCCAGCTGGAGAAAGTGCCCTAATCCTTCCCACCAAATATTGGTGACACCACCCACAAGCTTGAGTCCAGCATAAAGGACTTTTGATGTACCCTAAAGAAACCTGAAGTGCACTTTTTTTTCCCTGAAAAAAAAATCATAGACAGAATTTTAGATGAACATTGAACTGAGTGATTTGGGAACAAGAGTCAATCTTTCTTCCCATCCCATAGGTTAGGCAGGTGCCATCCCCAACTGAAGGTAGCTTGGTCAAGGCCTCATGGAGCAGGCAGCTGTGGAGCTAGGGGGAATGTAAGCCTCCTTTCAGAATCTATGGCAGGGCACTCCACAGCTAGAAGGTGAACAGCTACCTCTCCTCCTGAAGGCCAAGGCTCTACACAATCCCCAACAAAGGGCTGCTTATATTTGCATTTCCAAAAGATGCTGGCACTGCCTTCCAAGTGCAGTCCTATAGCGAGAAGGACATGCAACTCAAAACTGGGAAATTTGGAGCAACTCCCTCAGAGGCCTCCATCAGGGCTTCTGGCAGTAAGCTACAGAATAAGAAGGGGGCAAGAAGTTCTCTTCCCTCCCAAGGGCCAATACCAACCCAAGCTGAGGGACAGCCTTGATTATTCCTCCAGGCCCCAGAGGCACCATCATGCAGCTGCAGCCTTGCAGAGGAAAGGGAGCACAACTAAGAACTGGGACATCTGTTGTGACCCACTCAGTGCCCCCTTCAGAGTCTCTGGTTGGGTGGTGCTGAGCTAGGAGGTGGCAGCTATATCCCCTCTCAAGGGCCAAGGATTCACACCACCCCAATAAAAGGGTAGATTGGATTTGTCTTACCTAATCCTGATGATTCCATCCTGCTAAACTAAATTCCACAGGACAATTCCACCCATGAATAGGCTAACAATAATCAGCTCCCAATTACAATAAGAAGGTCTGCATAACCCACACAATGTGCATTCCTATACCATCCAGCTCAGGAGATCAAGGAGGCTGCACTACTCATTCCCATAAAATACTTATTACAGAAGGCCCTCCCATGGAAACTAGGAGTCATAGCAGTTCTAGTTAGTTTATAGAAATAAACACCAAGAGACAGCTGAAATGGGGCAACAAAGCAAAAATCCCAAATGAAAGAAAAGAAAGTATATTCAGGAAAAAAAAAAAAAACTTAAATGAAATGGAGGCAAGTAAATTTCAGGCAGAAAGTTCAAAATCCTGCTTATAAAGATGCTCAAACAACTTAGTTATAACTACAGAGAAGATAGAGGGAACTAAATCAACATGAAAAAGAACATAGAAACTATGAATAATAACTATTCAGAAACAAAGAATACCATCTCTGAATTAAGAATACACTGGAACGAGTTAAAAGTAGGCTGGATGAAGTGGAGAATCTACTTCAGCAATTTGGAAGACAAAGTAAAAAAAAACAAAAACAAAAAACAACAACAACAACAAAAAACCAATAAGAGCAACAAAAAGCAAAACAAATTAAAAAGAACAAGGATAGTTTAAGGCAGGGGTCCTCAAACTTTTTAAACAGCGGGCCAGTTCACTTCCCTCAGACCATTGGAGGGCCGGACTATAGTTAAAACAAACAAACAAACAAACAAACAAAAAACTATGAACAAATTCTATGCACACTGCACATATCTTATTTTAAGCAGGACAAGCAGTGGCGGCAAAAATACCTGGCATATGGCCCACAGGCCGTAGTTTGAGGATGCCAGGTTTAAGGGAACTCTGGAACAACATGAAACAAAAGCATACACCCACATCATAGCGATACCAGAAGGAGAAGAAAGTGAACAAGGGCAAAGACCCTATTTCAGCAGTTCTCAACCTGTAGGTCGCGACCTCTTTGGCGGTCAAATGACCCTTTCATAGGGGTCACCTAAAACCATCCTGCCTCTCAGATATTTACATTACAATTCATAACAGTAGCAACATTACAGTTATGAAGTAGCAGTGAAAATAATTTTATGGTTGGGTCACAACAAGAGAAACTGTATTTAAAAGGCCAGAAGGTTGAGAACCATTGCCCTATTTGAACAAATAATCACAGAAAACTTTCCTAATATTGGGGAAAAAATCGTTACACAAGTTCAGGAAGCAGAAAATATCCCAATCAAGATGAAAACAAAAAAGACCCACACTGAGACAATAATTAAAATGTCCAAGGCTAAAGACAAAGAGATAATCTTAAAGGATGCAATAGAGAGCTTTTTTGTGACTTACAAGGGAGCCCCCATAAGGCTGTCAATGGATTTCTCAACAGAAACATTTCAGGCCAGAAGGGATTGTCATGAAGTATTCAAGTAATGAAAAGAAAGAACCTATAGCCAAGCCTGTTCAATCCAGTAAGGCTATCTTTTAAAATTGAAGGTGTTAAAAAAACTCCCAAACAAAATCAGGCCAAAGGAATTCAGTACCACCAAACTAGCACTGCAAGAAATGCTAAAGGTATGCTTTAAGAATAGGAAGAAATAGAGAAAGGAACATAGGCATAAAGAAAAAAATGGCAATAAGTAAGTATACATCATTTATAACATTAAATGTAAATAGATTAAATGTTACAGTCAAAAATATATGGTAGCTGAACACATACAAAAAAACACTACCCACATATATGCAATCTACAAGTGACCCAGCTGAGAACAAGAGATTCACACAGGTTGAAAATGAAGGAAAAGGAACAAATACTCCATTCAAATGAGAAAAAATAAACTGGGGTAGCAATACTTATTTGTTACAAAATAGACTTCAAAACAAAGTCATTGAAAGAGACAAATAGCCGTATCCAGTTTGGCTCAGTGAATAACAGAGTGTCAGCCTGCAAAATGAAGTTGTCTGGGTTTGATTCCAGTCAATAGCATGTGCCTTGGTTGCAGACTCCTCCCCTGCCCAGGCCCTGGTCATGCCAAGCAATATGTTTTTCTCACATCGATGTGTCAATCTGTCTTTCCTCTCTCTTCCACTCTCCCTAAAAAAAATCAATGGGAAAATATATTCTGGTGAAAATTAATGAGAGAGAGAGAGAGAGAGAAAGAGAGAGAGAGGGAGAGAGGGAGAGAGAGAGAGAGAGAGAGAGAGACATTTCCTAATGCTAAAGTGATCGATCCAATAAGAGATACAAACCTTATAAACGTAGTATATACACCCAATATAGGAGAAATTAAAATACTTTTAAAAAATCAGTGGACTTTATGGGGTAGATTTAAACCAATAAAGTAATAATAGGGGGTTTTAACACCCCACTATCCTCAGTTGTTAGATCTTCCAGATTAAAAATCAACAAGAAAACAGAGACCTTAAATTAGAAACTAGATCTAATGGATTTGATATTTACAGAACATTTCATCCCAAAGCAGCAGCAAATACATTCTTCTCAAGTGCACATGGGTCATTCACAAAGATAGACGTCACGTTAGACACAAAATAAGTCTCTACATGTTCAAGATGATTGAAATCATATCAAGCATTTTCTCAGATCACAATGGCATGAAACTAGAAATCAATCACTATAAAAAACCTTAAAAACATTAAAACACATGAAAGATAAATAGCATGTTATTGCACAATGAATGGGTTATAAATGACTAGACCAATAATAATAAATGAAATTAAAACAGTAATAAAAAAGACTCCCAGCAAACAAAAGTCCTGGACTGAATGAATTTACAGGAGAGTTTTACCAAAAATTTTTTTAAAAAAAGAATTAACACCTTTTCTTCTCAAATTATTTCCAAAAAATGAAAGAGAAGACTCCCAAGCTCATTTTACAAGGTCAGAATTACCCTAATTAATCAACCAGAGAAATATACAGAAAGAAAATTACAGGCCAGTAATCCTGATGAACATAAATGATAAAATCCTCAACAAAATATTAGCACATTACAAGCAGAAATACATTAGAAAGATCATATACCATGAACAAGTGGGATATATTTCTGGGGATGCAAGGTTATATAATATTTGCAATCAATAAATGTGATACATCACATAAAGAAACTGAAAAACATATATCACATAATTATATCAAGCTATCAAGAAAAACTTTTAACCAAATCCAACACTCTTTTTAATAAAAACTCTCAGCAAAATTGGAATAAAGGGAAGAACTTCAACATATTAAAGGCCATATATAAAAACCTACAACTAGCATCATACTTAATGTGAAAAAATAAAAGTTGCTGCACATTAAAAATGGGAAGAAAACAGGGATTTCTGCTTTCACCACTCTTATGCAACATAATATGAAATGTCCTAGGCATAGCAATCAGTACAAAAGAAAATAAATAAATAAATAAATAAATAAATGGCATCTTAATTGGAAAGGAGGACATAAAATTGTCATTATTCCCAGAAGATATGATATTGTACATAGAAAACCCTATAGACTCCAACAAAACATACTATATTAAACAAATGAATTCAGCGAAGTAGCAGGATACAAAAGTAATATCCATAAATCGATAACCTTTTTATACACCAACTAGAAGCCCGGTGCATGACTTTTGTGCACTCGGGTAGGGCGGAGGGTTCTCTCAGCTTGACCTGCACCCTTTCACAGTTGAAGAGCCCTCAGGGGATGTCCCACTGAGGGCTTAGGCCTGCCCAATGGGAGCAGTCCTAAATTGTCAGTCAGACATCCTTAGCACTGCGAAGATAGGAGAGGTTTCTGCCACTACCACTGCATTCCCCAGCCTTCAGCCAGGCTTGCAGTTGATTGGCGCTCGCCCTGTGGAAGTGGACTGACCACCAGGGGCAGCTCTTGCATTGAGCATCTGCCCCTGGTGGTCACTGAGCATCATAGCAACTGGTTGTTCCACCATTTAGTTAATTTGCATATTACCCTTTTATTATATAGGACTAGAAGCCCAGGGCATGAAATTTGTGCACTGGGGAGCGGGTGTCCCTCAACCCAGCCTGCACCCTTTCCAATCTGGGATCCCTCAGGGAATGTCCCTCAGCCCAACCTGCACCCTCAAAATCTGGGACTGATGGCTCCCAACCATTCACCAGTCTGTCATCCAAATCATCTCCTAAACACTCCCCTGCCAGCCTGATTGATGCCTAACTGCTCCCCTGCTGGCCTGATTGCCCCAACTGCCCTCCCTGATGGCCAGGTCCCCCACAACTGCCCCCTCTTGCTGGCCTGGTCACCCCCAACTGCCCTCCCCTGCTGGCCTGATTGCCCACAACTGCCCTACCCTATTGGCAATTTTGTGGTGGTCATCTTGTGACCACATGGGAGCAGCCATCTTGTGCGAGGGCTTGATGGTCAATTTGCATATTACATCTTTATTATATAAGACTAGAGGCCTGGTGCACAAATATTTGTGCACTCGGGGGAGGGGGGGAAGGGTTCTTCAGCCCGACCTGTGCCCTCTTGCAGTTTGTGCCCTCGGGGGATGTTCCTGGGTGATCGGGCCTAAGCTGACAGTCAGACAACCCTCTGGCAGCCCCGGAGCCCTCGGGGGATGTCCACTTGACAGCAGGGAGCAGGCCTGAGCTGCAATTGGACATCCTTAGAGCTTCTGAGAAGGCAGGAGAGGCTCCCACCAGCACCACTGTGCTGGCAGCCATCAGCCGGGCTTGTGGCTGAGCAGAGCTCCCCCTGTGGGAGTGCACTGACCACCAGGGGACAGCTCCTCCATTGAGCATCTGCCCCCTGGTGGTTAGTGTGTGTCATAGTGATCAGTCATTTCCAGTTGTTCTGTTAGGGTCAATTTGCATATTACCCTTTTATTATATAGGATAATTAACTCTTATAAAGAGAAATTTAAAAACAGTCCTAACCAAAAAAATTAAAATGCCTAGGAATAAACTTAACTAAGGAGATAAAAGAACTGTACTTGAAAAACTACAGGACACTGAGAAAAGAGATAGAGGAAGACATAAACAGATGGAAGAATATACCATGTTCATGAATTGATAGAAACAATATCATTAAAATGTCCAAACTAACCAGAGCAATCTATAAATTTAATGCACTCCCCATTAAAATACCAAAGACATATTTCACAGAAGTAGAATGAACTCTGAAAATATTCATGTGGAATAATAATAATAAAAAAAAGACCCAGAATAGCTGCAGCAATCCTGAGAAAGAAGAACAAAATAAGAGGGATCTCAATACCAGATATCAAGCTGTATTACAAAACCACTGTTCTCAAAACTGCCTAGTACTGGCATAAGAACAGACAGATAGACAAATGGAATAGAATAGAGAACCCAGACATTGATCTCTATGCTCAATTAATATTTGACAAAGGAGGCAAGAACATACAATGGAGTCAAGACACTCTCTTTAATTAGTGGTGTTGGGAAAATTGAACAGACACATGCAAAAAAATGAAACTGGACCACCAACTTATACCATACACAAAAATAATAAATGGATAAAGGATTTAAGCATAAGACTGGAAACCATAAAAATATTAGAGGAATCCACAGGCAGCAAAATATCAGACATAGGCCGAAGCAGTATCTTCACCAATGCAGCTCTTAGGGCAATTGAACCTAAAGAGAAAATAAACAAATGAGACTACATCAAAATAAAAAGCTTCTGTACAGGAAAAGAAACCATTAACAAAACAACGAGAAAGCCCACAGCATGGGAGAACATATTTGCCAATATGTCATTCATAAGGGTTTAATCTCCAACATTTACATGGAACTCATACAACTCAACAAAAGGACGACAAACAACCCAATAAAAAAAGGGCTGTGGACCTAAATAGTTTTTTAAAGAGGACATAAGGAAGGCAAGAAACATGAAAACATACTCAGTCACTAATAATCCAAGAGATGCAAATCAAAATGACAATGAGGTACCATCTCCCACCTGTCAGAATGGCTATTGTCAACAAATCAACCAATGATAAATGCTGTGAGGATTCGGAGAAAAAGGAGCCCTTTTGCACTACTGGTGGGAATTCAGACTGGTGCAGCCACTGTGGAGAACAGTATGGAATTTCTTCAAAAAGTTAAAAATGGAACTCCCATTTGACCCTGTGATCCCACTTCTGGGAATATATCCCAAGAAACTAGAAACACCAATCAGAAGGGATATATGCATCCCTTTGTTCATAGCAGCACAATTCACCATAGCTAAGATTTGGAAGTGCCCATCAGCTGATGAGTGGATTAGAAGACTGGTACACGTACACAATAGGATAATACACTGCAGTAAAAAAGAAGGAATTCTTACCATTTGCAACAGCATGGATGGAACTGGAAAGCATTGTGCTAAGCAAAATAAGTCAGTCAGAGAAAAGTAAATACCACACAATCTTACTAATTTATGGAATATGATAAACAACATAAACTGATGAACAAAAACAGATCCAGAGAGAGAAGCATCAATCAGACCATCACACCTCACAGAAAAGGTAGGGGCAGGTGGGGGTAGGGGGAGAAATCAACCAAAGGACTTGTATGCATGCATATAAGCCTAACCAATAGACACAGACACCAGGGATGTGAGGGCATGAGAGGGAGGCGGTGCAAAAGGGGGATAAGGACACATGTATAATACCTTAATCAATAAAGAAAAAAAGTGGTCAAAAACAAACAAACAGAAAGAACAATCCCATTTACTATTGCAATAACAGCAACAAAATAAGATACTTATAAATAAACTTAACAACAGTGGTAAAAGACCTATACTCAGAAAACTATAGCGCATTGCAAAAAGAAATGTAGGAAGATACAAACAAGTGGTAACATATAATGTGTTCATGGATTGGTATAATTAATGCCGTTAAAATATCCACACCACCCAAAGCATTCTATAGTTTCAAAATAATTCCTATTAATATAACATTGGCATATTTCACAGATCTAGAACAATATTCCAAAAATTTATATGGAACCCAAAAGACCCAAAATAGCCAAAGAAATATTAAGAAAGAACAAAATTGGAGGGATCACAGTACTGGATATCAAGCCACAAAGCCATTGTAATCAAAACAGCCTATTACTGACATTAGAACAGGCATAGGTTGATGGAACATAACAAAGATACCAGAAATCAATGCACACCATTAAGAAAATTAATATTTAATAAAGGATGCAAAAGCATACAATGGAGTAAAGAGAATCTTTTCAATAAATTGTGTTGGGAAAATAAGACAGGTACATGCATCAAAATGAAACTAGTGCACCAACTCACACCATTCACAAAAATAAAATCAAAATGGATGAAAGACTTAAATATATCAAAAACCCATAAAAATCCCAGAAGAAACAATAAGCAGTAAAAATTTTAGACATTTCACATAGAATTTTCACAGATACATCTCTGAGGGTAAGTGAAACAAAGGAAAAAATAAACAAATGGAACTACGTCAAACTAAAAGATTTCTGTGCAGCAAAATAAATCATCCTCAAAATGCAAAGGGAACATATTCTCCAATAATTCATCTAATAAGGGGTTAATTTCCAAAACATATGGCATAAAACTCAACACAAGGAAAACAATTTAATTTAAAAAATGGACAAAGGACCCGAATAGACACTTCCAAGAAGAGAACATACAGATGGACAATAGACATATGAAAAAATGCTCAGTGTAACTAATCATCAGATGCAAATTAAAATGACAATGAGTTCACACCTGCCAGAAAGGCTACAATCAGTAAATCAACAACAGCAAGTGTTGGTGAGGATGTGGAGAAATGGGAACACTGCTAGTGGGAATGCAGAGACTTGTGCAGCTACTGTTAAAAACAGTATGTTTCCTAAAAAAAAAAAAAAAAAAAAAAAAGGACTTTTATTTGACCCAGAGCATCCCACTTCTGGGAATATATCCTATAAGTCCAGAAATGCCAATCAAAAAGAATATGTGCCTAGCATATATGTTAATAGCAGCATTATTTAAAACTAGAGGCCCAATGCACGGAAATTCATGCAAGAGTAAGCCTTCCTTCCCCCAGATGCTGACACTGGCTTCCCTCCAGCACACAGAACCCAGTTACTTCCCTCCTCCAGCCACCTGCAGGCACCCGAGACCCAGGCTGGCTTCCCTTGGGCCACCCACAGGCACCCAGGACCTGGGCTGGCTTCCCTCCAGCCCCGGCTTAGTCAGGAAGAATGTCCAGAATGACATCCAGAAGACATATGGTCTAATTAGCATATTATCATTTTATTATTATATACTATAGGCCTGGTGCACAAAATTCATGCAAGGGGGTGGGAATCCTTCAGGCCAGCCTGCACCCGCTCCAATACAGGATCCCTTGGGGTATGTCTGACTGCCAGTTTCGACCTGATAGTGATATTGGACCTAAACTGGTAGTCGATCAGCCCTCTTGCAACCCGGGACCACTGGTTCTTAACTGCTCATCTGCCTGCCTGATTACCCCTAACCCCTCTGCTTGCCTGCTTCATCACCCCTAACCACTCTGCCTGCCTGTCTAATGCCCCTAACTGCTCCCCTGCCTATCTGATCTCCCCTAACCACCTCTGTCTGCCTGCCTGATTGCCCCTAACCACCTCTACCTAATTTCCCTAGCTTTGCACCTAAGGATGTCTGGAAGATGTCTGGTCTAATTAGCATATTACCCTTTTAATAGTATAGATAGCTAATATCTGGAAATAGCCCATGTGTCCAACAGTAGATGAATAGATTAAAAAAAAGATGTGCTACATTTATACAATGGAATACTTTTCAGCAGTAAAAGGAAAGATCTCTTACCCTTTGAGACAGGATGGATGGGCCAAGAGATTGTTAAATTAATTAAAATAAGCCAGTCAGAGAAAGGCAAATGTTGCATTTTCTCATTTATACATGGAATCTAATGAACAGAGTAAACTAATGAACAGGGGTGGGTGGGGGGGAGCAGATCTTCCTGGCCCCACCCACAACCAAGGGAATGTCTCCACCACCTCTGCCTGCCTGTTTGATCACCCCTAACTGTTCTCCTGCCTGCCTGATTGCCCCTAACTTCTCTGCCTGACTGATCTCCCCTAACCATCTCTACCTGCCAGCCTGATCACCCATAACTGCCCTCCTCTGCTGACCTGATTGTACTTAACTGCTCTCCCCTGCCCCCACCAGTGTGGTTTGTCCAGGAAGGATGTATGGTCTAATTAGCATATTGCTCTTTTATTACTATAAGGGTATATATATGAGGCATAATGCACTGAGCCAAACCGGCTAGGGTAGGGTAGGTTAGGGACATTTCTTAGCCCTTCAGCAGTGGACCTTCATTTATTTTTCTCCAGGATACTGGGAAAAAACCTAGATCACCTTTAGGGATTCTTATTACCCAAGTTACTGAGAATATTACCAGTGGCATACAGGGAGCTTAGCCAATGAGCAGTAAGAAAAGGTGTTTCTTCTGTAGTTCACTCCAATCACCAGCTCCACCCCTGCCCCTCCAATCCCAGCTCCACCCCTGTCCAGACCTGTAACCTCTGGCCAAGTATGCAGGTCTGGGCAGGGGACCCCCAAATCTCTCCGATCGCTGGCTTCACAGAGCCCAGGCCTCTGCGATCACAGGCTCTGCCCCTGCCCCTCCAATCGCTGGCTCTGTGAAGCCCAGGACCCTGCAATCTCTGGCCTTGCCCCTGCCTAGACCTGGGGTCTCTGATTCAGGCCTTGTGCCTGGGTAGGACACCCTCATACCCCTCCAATCACTGGCTCTGTCCCTGCACCCTCTGATCACCAGCTCCTCCCTTGCCCATGCCTGAGGCCTCTGGCGAAGGTCTCTGGCCTGGACAGAGGACTCCCAACCCCCTATGATCACCTGTTCTGCCCCTCAGGCCTCCCACCTCTCCTGTCACCTGCCTGGTTAGCAGGCCTGACCGCTTTAGTGGTGGGCTGAGCCGGACTGGGCACCTCCATCTTGTGTCCATGGGGGTGGCCATCTTGTGGCTATGGTGGCTGCCATCTTGTGGCTATGGGCGCCACCATCTTGTGACCATATGGGCGGCCATCTTGTGGCCATAGGAGCAGCCATCTTTGACATCAAGTGATGTCTAATTTTCATATTACTCTTTTATTAGGTAGGATATGAGTGAAATTATGTGATATTTGTCTTTCTCTGATTGGCTTATTTCCTCACCATGCTCAAAGCCCAGCCCATCTGCACTCACCCTGCCCTATTTGCAGCCCCACCCACCCACACACACCCCGCCCACCCATGCCGACCTTCTATCATTAGGGCCACAGGCCTTTTATATTACAGATAATATTCCATTGTGTAGATGTACCACAGTTTTTTAGTCCACTCATCTCCTGAGGGGCATTTGGGCTATTTCCTAATCTTAACTATTGTAAATTGTGCCACTAAGAACATAGGGGTGCATATATTCTTTCAGATTGGTGTTTCTATTTTCTTGGGTTATAGTCCTAGAAGTGGGATGACTGGATGAAATGGAAGTTCCATTTTTAACTTTTTGAGGAAACTCCATACTGTCTTCCACAGTGGCTGCACCAGTTTGCATTCCCATCAACAATGCATGAGAGTTCATTTTTCTCCATATCCTCACCAGCATTTGTCATTTGTTAATTTGTTGATGATAGCCATTCTGACAGGTGGGAGATGGTACCTCATTGTTGTTTTGCTTTGCATTTCTCTGATGATTAGTGACTTTGAGCATGTTTTCATATGTCTCTTGGCTTTCTGTAAGTCCTCTTTTGAAAAGTGTCTATTTAGGTCTTTTGTCCATTTTTCAATTCACCTTTACATATTAGTCAAAATAGCACCTATTACGGACATTTTGCTGACTATGGAATCTTATAAGATTTTTATGGTTTACAGTCTCATATTTAAGTCCTTTTGCCATTTTTAGTTTGTTTTTGTATATAGTGTAAGTTGGTAATTCTAGTTTCATTTTTTTGCATGTATCTGACCAATTTTCCCAGCAAGAGATTGCCTTGACTCCATTGTGTGCTTTGCCTCCTTTGTCAAATATTAATTAAGCATAAAGGCTTGGGTCAATTTCTTGTTTTTTTGTTCTGTTCCATTGGCCTATATGTCTATTATTTTGCCAGTACCAGGTAGTTTTGAGAATAGTGCCTTGGTAATATAGCTTGACATCTGCTATTGTGATCCCTCTAACTTTGTTCATTTCTCTCAGGATTGTTATGGCTATTTAGGGTCTTTTTTTATCCAGATGAATTTTTGGAGAGTTTGCTCTAGGTCTGTGAAATATGCTATTGATATTTTAATGGGGATTTCACTGAATCTGTAGATTGCTTTGGGTTGTATCAACATTTTAATGATGTTGATTCTACCAATCCATGAACATAGTATGTCCTTCTATTTGCTTATGTCTTTCTCTATCTCTTTTTTCAATGTCCTATAGTTTTCAAAGTACAGGTCTTTTACCTCCTTAGTTAAATTTATTCCTAGGTATATCAATTTTTTTGTTGCAATGGTAAATGGGATTTATGGTTGTTGTTGTAGTTTCTCTTTCTGTGATTTCATTACTAGTGTATAAAAAGGCCATAGATATCTGAGTGTTAATTTTGTATCCTACTACATTGCTAAATTAATGTATTAACTCCAGTAGACTTTTTTAATTTATTAATTAAGCTATTACACATGTGTTCTTATTCCCCCATAGCCTCACCCACCCCCACCCTGCTCATGCCTGCTCCTTCCTGGTGTCTGTGTGTATTGGGTATGCTTGTATGCATGCATACAAATCCTTTTGTTAATCTTTCCTCCTACCCCCACCCTCCTCTACCTCCCTTCTAAGGTTTTAGCATCTGACCTATGCCTCTGTCTTTAGATCTATTAATAGAGAACCCAGAAATTGACCCTACCACCATGCTTAGTTAATATTTGACAAGATTAGTCAAGATTAGAAAGGAGGCAAGAGCATACAATGGAGTCAAAACAGTCTCTTCAACAAGTCGTGTTGGGAAAATTGGACAGATACATGCAAAAAAAATTGAAACTAGACCACCAACTTACACCATACACAAAAATAAACTCAAAATGGATAAAGGACTTAAACATAAGATGGGAAACCATAAAAATCTTAGAGGAATCAACAGGCAGAAAAATCTTAGACATATGCCAAAGCAATATCTTCAATGATACAGCTCTTAGGACAATGGAAACTAAAGAGAAAATAAACCAATGAAACTACATCAAAATAAAAAGCTTCTTTACAGCAAAGAAAACTATCAACAAAACAAGTCTAGTAGTTTTTTGATGGAGTTTTTGGGGTTTTCTATGTAGAGTATCATGTCATATGCAAATAACGATAGTTTTACTTTTTCTTTTCCAATTTGGATGCCTTTTATTTCTTCTTCTTGTCTGATCACTATGGCTAGCATTTCCAGTACTATATTGAAGAAGAGTGTTAAATGTGGGTATTCCTGTCATGTTCCTGTGCTTAGGTGAAATGGATTCAGTTTTTGCTCATTGAGTATGATGTTGGCTGTAGGTTTGTGAGATAAGTCTTTTATTATGTTGAGGAATGATCCCTCTATTCTCAGTTTGCTGAGAGTTTTTATCAAGAAAGGGTGCTGGATTTTGTCAAATGCTTTTTCTGTGTCCATTGATATGATTATGTGAATTTTGTCTCTCAATTTATTTGTGTGGTGTATCACGTTTATTGATTTGCGGGTATTGTATCATCTTTGCATCCCTGGAATAAATGCTACTTGGACATTGTGTATGATCTTTCTAATATAATGATGGATCTGATTTGCTTGAATTTTGTTGAAGATTTTAGCATCTATGTTCATCAACAATATTGGCCTCTAGTTCTCTTTCTTTGTGGTGTCTTTATTTGGTTTTGGAATTATGGCAATGCCGGCTTCATAGAAATTGCTTGGAAGTGTGTCTTCCTCTTGAATTTTTGAAATAGTTCTGGGAAAGTAGGTTTTATTTCTTCTTTGAATGCTCAGTAGAAGTCACCTGTACTGCCATCCAGACCAAGGATTTTGCTTGCTGGAAGATTTTTGATCACTGCTTCACTTTCTTTGTCAGTTAGTGGCCTATTCAGTTTTTTTTATTCTTTCTGATTGAGTTTTGGGAGCTTGTATTTTTCTAAGAATATATCAACTTTGTCTATGTTGTCCAGCTTGTTGTAATAGAGTTTTTCAAAGTATTTTTTTGTAATTGTTTGTATTTTTATGGGATTGGTTGTTACTTCACCTTTTTCACTTCTGATTTTGTTTATTTGGGTCCTCTTTCTTTGCTTCTTAGTGAGCCTGACTAGAGGTTCATTAATCTTGTTTATCCTTTCAAAGAATCAGCTCTTGGTTTCATTGATCTTTTGTATTTTTTTATTTTTATTTTTGGTCTCTATGTTATTTATTTCCACTCAGATCTTTATTATTTACTTCCTTCTGTTTATGGTGGGATTTTCTTGTTGTTCTCTTTCTAACTCTTTGAGTTATAGGATTAGATAATAGATTACCATTTTTTCTTGTTTTCTGAGGTACACTTATAGAGCTCTCAAGACTGCTTTCACTGTGCCCCATAGATTTTGGATTATGTTTTCATCATTGTATGTTGCCAGAATTTCTGAGCTCTTTGGTAACCTAATGATTGTTTAGTAGCATATTATTTAGCTTCAAAGTGTTTGATTTTTTCATTGTTTTTACTGTAGTTGATTTCTAATTTTATGCCATTGTTATCTGAGAAAATGCTTCATATAATTTCTATCTTCTTGAATTTGAAGAGACTTTGCCTGTGTCCCAATATGTGGTCTATCTGCTATGTGAGAAGGCACAGGATCTACCTACATATTCATCCAGCACCTTGTCTCCCCCTAGACAAAAATTTTAGGCACCCAGGACTGGGGAGGCTGGAGACTCAGTGTTCCTTGGTTCAAAGACAAGGCAGCTGATCCCTGTGTTATAGGGTCCCAGCAGGTATCTGAGGTCTCCTTGGGCTTCCCATCACAACCACTCTCCCCTTCAAGATGGTGCAGTCTCGGTGGCAAAGCTTTCTGCTCCAGGAGAGATTTCAGCAGTAGTAGAGGCTGTCTGGCTAGGGGAACCTGGTCCACCAGTGCTCTACAGTCCTGTGGAATATGATTGTCCCTGCACATCCACGTACTCTCATTTTGCTCTCCTACTCACTCACTCACTCACTCACTCACACTATCTTGCTGACTTCCATCCTGTCAGCTGCCATCATGGATCTCTCTTTATATTTTTATGAGGCTATAGCAATCAAAAGAGTTTGTTTTGACATAAAAATAGACTCATAAATCAATGGAACAGAATATATAGCCCAGAAAGAAACCCACAGATAGGGGGCAATTAATTATGATAAAGGATACAAAATGTACAATGCAGAGAGGTTAGTCTCTCAACAAATAAATGGTGTTGGAAAACTGGACAGTTACATGCAAAAGAAATTGTACCATACATGAATATTTACTATACATGAATATTAAGTCAAAATGGATTAAAAATTGAAAGATAAGATTTGAATCCATATAATTTTTAGATAAAATCTTAGTGAGTAAGCTCTTTGATATTAGTCTTGGTAGTGATTTTTTTGAATTTGGCACCAAAAGCTCTAGCAACTAAAACAAAAAAACAAGTACAAATACCTAAAATTTAAACTCTTTTGCACAGCAAATGAAATAATCAACATAATGAAATGTCAATCTATGAAATGAGAAAAATATTTTATTTTACATATATATTATAAAAGGATGAATATCCAATATATGTAAAGAACTCATGCAACTCAATAAAAAACACACAATTATTAAAAAACTAGAGGCCTGATGCACAAAAATTTATACACTTGGAGGGGATCCTCAGCCTGGCCTATGCCCTCTCACAGTCTGGGAAGCCTCAGGGGATGTCCACCTGCTGGCTTAGGCTCGCTCCCAGGATGATCAGGCCTAAGCTGGAAGTCATACATCATTCTGGCAGCCTGAGAGCCCTTAAGGGATATCAATTTGCCAGTGGGGAGCAGACATAAGCTGCAGTCAGACATCCTTAGCATTGCTGAGGAGTCAGGAGAGGCTCCCACCACCACCACCACTGTACTGGCAGCTATCAGCCTGGCTTGTGGCTGAGCAGAGCTCCCCATGTAAAAGTGCACTGACCACCAGGGGCAGCTTCTGCACTGAGCATCTTCCCCCTGGTGGTCAGTGTGTGTCATAGTGACCAGTCATTCCCAGTCATTCTGCTGTTAGGATCAATTTGCATATTACCCTTTATTATATAGGATAGAGGCCTGGTGCATGGGTGGGGGCCAGCTGGTTTGCCCTGAAGGGTATCCCAGATCAGGATGGGGGTCCTGCTGAGTTGCCTGGCCAGCCTAGGTGAAGAGCTGAGGGCCATTTTCAGGTTGGCCATATTCCCTTCAAGGTGAGGGTCCCTGCTGGGGCGCCTGTCCAGTCTTGGTGAGGGGCTGAGGGCCATTTTCAGGCTTTCCAAACCCCCAGCAAGGATCCTTACCCCATGAGGGTGGGGCCATCCTGTGTGACAGGCTGATGGCTGTTTGCATGCTGGCCACAGCCCCCAGCCATCCAAGCTCCCAACGAGGCTGGCTGGAAGCAGGTATCTGGGGTTTATTTATCTTCTATAATTGAAACTTTGTTACCTTGAGCAGAGGCCACAGCCTGCCTAGGCAGGCAGCTTCCTCCATCACTGTGGCAATGAAGCCTCCTGCTTGCTCCAGCTCTGTGGCTGCTGGCCACCATCTTGGTTGGATTAATTTGCATATAGTTGCTCTGATTGGCTGGTGGAAATGGCTTGAGATGTAGGGGAGTGACACAATTAGCATATTACTCTTTTATTAAATTAGATAGTCAGAGAAATGGAATAGACTTTTTTTCCAAAAGAATACTTACAAATGTCCATCAGGGTTTTAAAAGATGCCCCACTTCCCTAAATATCAGGAAAAGCAAATCAAAACCATAATGAAATAACACCTCATACCTATTAGGATAACAAAAGATAGGAGATAAGTATTGGCAAGGATGTGAGAAAAAGAGAGCCCTAACACAGTGTTGGGTGAATTTAAATTGATACAACCCTTATGGAAAACAATATGGAGATTTCTCTAAAAATTAAAAATAGATTTACCACATTATCCAGCCATCTCACTTCTAGAGACATATTCAAAGGAAATTAAATCAGTATCATAAAGAGATATCTGTACTCCCATGTTTATTGTGGTATTATTCACAGTAGTTAAGATATGGAAACAGTCTGTGTGGATCAATAGATATAAGGATAAGGAAGCTGTGATGTATATACACAATGGGATATTAATCAGCCATGAGAAAGAATGAAATTCTGTCATTCATGGCATTGATCAACCTTGAGGGCATTATGCTAAGTTAAACAAGCCACACAGAGAAAAATAAATGCTGTATGGTATAACACTTGTAGCCAAAAAAAAGTAAAACCCTTAGAAACAGAACGTAGAAAAGTGGTTTCCAGGGCTTTGGAGTTAGAGGAAATTTGGAGAGTTAGGTAAAAGGGTACAAACTTTCAGCTATAAAATGAACAGTTGGTAACCCTATATCATAGAATTGAAATTCTCAAAGAAGGTAGAACTTTCTTTAAAAAGAAAAATAAATAAATATGTGATGGATGATGGATGTGTTAATAAACTAGATGAATGGGAATTTTTATAAGATATACATACACTAAAATATCTTGCAATTTGGTCGATATGCCTCTATAAAGCTGAAAAAAGAAAATGTTTTTTTCAAACATATTTATAACACTAATAATTGCTAAGCCTTAATAAAGCAATTTTCACTATGATGCTAAGGATTTTGCTTACCCTTCAACAATTTAACATTAGAAAGGTCTCTCTGTTTAAATACATGACCATTTGTCCCCAAACACCTGGAGATGTCACTTACTGTAGTATTTTCCTGAATGGACTACTTAATATTCAGGACCTCTTATTCAGAATAATAAATTTGGGTTCATTGGCATGGTTCAGTGGTTGAGCATTCATCTATGAACCAGGAGGTCACTGTTCTAGTCTTGGTCAGGACACATTCCTAGGTTGCCAGCTGGATGCCCAGTGTTGATCATGCAGGAGGTAGCTGATCAATGTTTCTCTCTCATCATTGATGCTTTCATCTCTCCCCTCAAATAAATAAAATATATATTTTGGAAAAAAATGATAAATTTGGGTTTAGAAAAATATCTCTATTTTCATTTAAATGTTTCTATAACTCTAAAATATGAAAATTATTATCAGATTTATGAAATAGAAACAAAATCTAGTATACTTTACCACATGCATATGTAGAATACCCACATCAATATCTGAACAAGGGATCCTGCACCAGCGTCTGCCCCTGGCTCGCCATCCAGCTCTGCGCCAGGTGTGTCCCCTCAGCGGTGGGGGCCCACCAGGCGTGTGTGATCGTGGGCCCTCCGGAGGGAAACGTCCATGCCTGCACTCACCAGCCCTCCCACCCCCCAGTGCACGAACCCTGAAGGGGCTGTGGGCAGCCTGAAAATGACCCTCTGCCCCTCACCCAGGCTGACCAGGCACACCAGCAGGTGGACATTCTCCGCCCCCCCCCCCACACTGAGGTGTCCCAGACTGCAAGAGGGCACAGGACGGGCTGAGGGACCTCCTTCGCCCCCCACCCAAGTGCACAAATTTTTTTGCACCGGGCCCCTAGTATATATATATAAAAGGCTAATATGCAAAGTATCCACTTGGGAGTTCAACAGGGAAACCAGGAATTTGATTGCTTCCTTTGACATGCTCTGATCACAAGGGGCAGCATGGAATAAAGGAAGGCCTTGGCCAGGAACTGGGGAAAGGAGGTCCCAGCAGCAGCTGCCAGCCATGAAAGGGAGACCCTGGATGGTGGCCTGAAGGAAGTCCCTGGGCTGCAGCCGGAAAGCCCCGATGGGCCCTGATTGCTGGGAAGGCCTAGGGACCTTGCCCATGCATGAAATTTTCTTCACCAGGCCTATAGTAACTTATAATCCTTGATTTCCTGATGCTGGAATATTAAACCTCGATCTCTGTAAACAAGTATGAAGAATTTAAAGGGAAATCAGCTCAGGGAAAATGTGTGTTCCTGTCAGCTTTAACTATGTGGGCTTTTGTTTGAGCTGCGCTATGCCCACTTCATATTGAGGATCAAAAGCCTACAGAATGCCAGAAGGATTTACCACTGCCCCCTCCTCCTGAAGAGCCTGTAGAGCCCTGTAGTATCTAAAGCCCCAACGTCTGAGGAAGTATTTCCCAATGCTCTTCCTCTGGTGTGGGAAGGCTCATCAACTAGATCCTCAGTTATGGGATCATGTGACAGGCAAGCTATATCAGAAGGAGAACTTTTGGCTTGCAAAATCAGGTATGCAAGATCAGGAAGGTAATCAGATACATAAACCACTTTCCTTTAATACTGTTAAAGAAATAAGGAAAAGTATTAGAAAAAATGAGGCTAACAGTCCGTTTACAAAAGGACTCCCTAATGCATCTGAAAATTACCATTTGATGCCTTGGGATTGGCAGATTTTGGCTAAAATGACTTTAGAGTCCAGTCAATATTTACTATGGAGAACAATATATGATGAGATCTGTGAACAACAGGCTATTTGTGGGTGTTCACTGGCAACCCCTCTGGGCCACATTTTGGCTATAAGTCCCAAGCACTGTAAGACATCTTCTGAAAGATCCATGAAAAGGACTCTGATTTATTAAATATTGTCGATGGATTATGAGCACCTGCAAATAGTGTACAGAGTGTTTCTGTTCATTGTTGTTTTGTGTCTTTGTTGTTTCGTTTAATTTGTTTAAGGATGTGGCATAATTCACTTTGCTAGGGGCCCCAGCTACTTGTGTTAGTTGAACATGTGGCAGGAATTGCAGGAACTTCCCAGCAGCTGACAAGAATTCTTTATCTTGGGGACCTTCCTGCTCTCCCTTTCAAGGCATCAGCCACTAGAAACTCTTAGCTAGTAAAAGTTCTTATCTCTTTGTAATGTAATTTGGTTACTGATTGATGCTCTTTGCTTGCTTTCTTATCTTTGAGGGACTTAGTTTCAAGATTCTAAGGCTAATATTCCAGTCTATCCATTTATTTAGTGTAGGAACTTTGCTTGTTTGTTTCTGTTTTTAATCTCTCTTCTTATCTGCCAGATTTCGTATTGTTAGTGTACTAAGGAAGAAAAAACATGGGGAATAAAATTTTCTAACCCCCCCCCCCAAGTCTTTTTCCTATAAGGATCAGACCTATAGAAGTGTCCTCCAGCAGACGGCAGAACAGCAGTGTGGAAGCCACTCCTGGTTTTTGTTTGTTTGTTTGTTTGTTTTGTGTTTTTTTTTTTAAACTGTACTTTCACATTAAAGCCACTGAAGGCCAGTGAGTTATCTCTGTTACAAAATTTGCCAAGAAAAGATCTTTGGTAATAATAATTGGCTTGAAAATCTCAAAGTTGATAAAATAAATATAACTAAAATGAAGGGTGTATGATAAAACTTTTTCAGTGGTAATTATATATGCCTAAACATAGTTTTCCAAATTCTTTGGTAACTTAAAAATTTGGAGTTTGCTGACTTAAATAATAAAAATTTTAAATATCTAGATATTTTCAAATACTGAAATATTAATCTGAGTTTGCCTTCTATGGAAAATCTAGAGGATGATTTTGAATAAGTCTTGTATTTTATTTGAAATATCTCTTAAAATGTGAATGTATTACTAATCTGAGGAATGTTAGTTACCTGTCACCTAAAAATTAAGGTTTCTAAGGGTTAAGAATTCTAATTAATTACAAAGAAAGTATGGCTTTGGTGTAATAGAAAGCATGAAGCATGGACATGCATTTGAAGGAAAAAGAAAGTGGATTCTAAAAGCGTGATATTTTTGAAAGTTGTAAGGTTCTGAAAAAGGTTTGTGAAAGTTGTAGAATTCTGTAAAGACAAATGTTGAAAATAAATTGTATAAACTACACAGGTCAGTAAGCCAGGACAAGTAGAATAGGGAAATTGAGGTGGTTAAACAGCAATTTGGAGCCATTTAGTAAATTCTATCTTTCCAAAATCAAGGACACTTAAGAGTAAATGATTTGCATTTTGCCTCACTAAACAGAGGGTAAATCACTTATATCAATGTATTCAGGGAGACAGCAGAAATCCAATTAGTGTCATTTGCTGACCACACCCGAGGACAAGTGAAGTTAGAGAATAAACCTTATTTTGGTTAGTCTTTCTCTAATCTGTTAAAAAGAAAAAGATCATTCCTGTTTTTCTACCCAGGAAGTAAAAGTCCAATAAACTATTAAAATGGTTATATGTAATATTAACAGATATTTTAAAAATATTTTTATTGATTTCAGAGAGGAGGGAAAAAGAAGAGAGAGATAGAAACATCCATGATGACAGATAATCATGGATCAGCTGCCTCCTGCAAGTCCCCCACTGGGGATCAAGCCCACAACCTGGGCATGTGCCCTTGACTGCAATCAAACCTGGGACCTTTCAGTTCACAGGCGGACACTTTATCCAGTGAGCCAAACTGGCTAGGGCTTAACAGATATTTTTTAAAATTTTACTTTATTGCTTAAAGTATTACAAAGATTGGTACATATGTCTCCATTTTTTTTCTCATTGACCTTCCCCCAACCTCACCTACCCCCCAGTATCTTGTGTCCATTGGTTATGCTTATATGCATGCATACAAGTCTTCCTTTGATCTCTTACCTCCCTCCACAACCTCTCCCCAGCCGTCCCACTGTAGTTTGACAGTTTGTCCCATGCTGCTCTGCATCTGTATCTATTTTTGTTCATCAGCTTATAATGGTCTTTATTATCCTTAAATGAATGAGATCATGTGGTATTTTTCTTTCCTTGACTGACTTATTTCACTTAGCATAATGCTCTCCAGTTCCATCCATGCTATTGCAAATGCTAAGAATTCCTTCCTTTTTTATAGCAGCATAGTATTCCATTGTGTAGATGTACCACAGTTTTCTAATCCATTCATCTGCTGATGGGCACTTAAGCTCTTTCCAAACCCTAGCTATTATAAATTGTGCTGCTATGAACATAGGGGTGCATATATCCTTTCTGACTTGTGTTTCTGGTTTCTTGGGATATATTCCTAGCAGTGGGATTATTGGGTCAAATGGGAGTTCCATTTTAACTTTTTGAGGAAACTCCATACTGTCTTCCATAATGGCTTCACCCATCTGCATTCCCATTAACAGTGCAAGAGGGTTCCTTTTTCACCACATCCTCTCCAGTACTTGTCTTTAGTTGATTTGTTGATGATAGCCATTCTGACAGGTGTGAGATAATACCTCATTGTTGTTTTGATTTGCATTTCTTGAATGATTAGTAACTTTGAACATGTTTTCATATGTTTCCTAGATTTCTGAATGCCCTCTTTCAAAAAGTGTCTATTTAGGTCCTTTTTCCATTTTATGATTGGGTTGTTTATATTCCTTTTCTTAAGTTGTATAAGTTCCCTGTAAATGTTGGAGATTAAACCCTTATCGGAGATAACATTGGCAAGTATGTTCTCTCGTGCAGTGGGCTTTCTTGTTTTTTTGATGGTTTCTTTTTCTGTGAATAAGCTTTTTATTTTGATGTAGTCCCATTTGTTTATTTTCTCTTTAGTTTCCATTTCCCTAGGAGCTGTATTGGTAAAGATATTGCTATGATAAATGTCTGCTATTTTGCTGCCTATGGCTTCTTTTAAGATTTTTATGGTTTCCTATCTTACATTTTAGTCCTTTATCCATTTTGAGTTTATTTTTGTATATGATGTAAGTTGATTGTCTAGTTTCCTTTTTTTGCAAGTATCTGTCCAGTTTTCCCAGCACCATTTATTGAAGAGACTGTCTTGACTCCATTGTATGCTTTTGCCTCCTTTGTCAAATATTAACTGAGCATAATGGCTTGTGTCAATTTCTGGGTTCTCTGTTCTATTCCACTTGTTCATATATCTGTTCTGGAGCCAGTACCAGGCAGTTTTAAGAAGAGTGAGTTTGCAGTACAGATGGTTATCTGGTATTGTGATCCCTCCTACGTTGTTCTTCTTTCTCAAGATTGCTGCAGGCATTTGGGGTCTTTTTCTATTCCAGATGAAGTTTTGGAGTTTGCTCTAGGTCTTTGAAGTATGCCATTGTTATTTTAATGGGGATTGCATTGAATTTCTAGATTGCTTTGAGTAGTATGGACATTTTAATGATGTTGATTCTACCAATCCATGAACATGGTATATTCTTCCAATTGTTCATGTCTTCCTCTGTCTCTTTTTTCAATGTCCTGTAGTTTTCTGAATACAGGTCTTTTACATCCTTCGGTAAATAATTCCTAGGTATCTTTTTTTTTTTTTTTTTTTTTTTTTTTTTTTTTTTTTTTTTTTTTTTTTTTTTTTTTTTTTTTTTTTTTTTTTTTTTTTTTTTTTTTTTTTTTTTTTTTTTTTTTTTTTTTTTTTTTTTTTTTTTTTTTTTTTTTTTTTTTTTTTTTTTTTTTTTTTTTTTTTTTTTTTT